>LPNX010317687.1:653937-881018 GCA_001517045.1 Pseudotsuga menziesii | reverse complement strand
ATAAAATTTTAAAATAATTATGCTATTAAAAAAATTATATAAGAATATACTTGATTTATTAGATTATATCACTTATAAGAATATAAAATTTATATTAAAAAATAATAATGATTTTTTTAATATTATTATAATTATATTTTTTCTTATGATTTAAATATGAATATATTTGAGTTTTACATTTATTAAATATATAAAAAGTAGTGGTCTATTCGTTTCAAAAAATAATAATATAAAATTTAAAAGTTTCCTATCATTTATTATGTGTGCACACGGATCTAAATATTTTATTAATATTTTTAATCAATATCTCTTAACTCTACATTAACTCAATGTACTTGTCAACTACCATTAATGAGGTGATTTAGGTTGACTTTCATTATATTTTCATTAGATTTAATGTGACATTGCATATTTGTAGTGTGATGTGGCTTTTTTTATTATTTTCCTTAGGAGGCCCATTTTAGACCCCAAATTTCCTCTAATGTCTACTGAGTCCATATTATTTGATCAATGATAGATACATCCATACCACTTTGATCCCTAGCCCTCTTTTTTCCCTTTTTAACCACTGCTTTATTATACTTGCTATAATAATAATCCCCAAGAGAGATGCCAATGTCTTCATCAAACTTAGCTCTTGGCTCAGTGGATGTAGAAGTCCCAACCACTGTGGATACCAAAGAGGATGTCTGAGTGATGATAGGAGGGGGCATGGGCATAGTAATGTGAGTGGTGGAAGGAAAAATGTTTTGAACAACAAATACCTCAAAGGTTGGAGAGAAGAGCGGGGTTGAAGTTTCAGAGGATGGGAAGTGGATGCTGACAACTGAGAGTGGTGAGGAATACATCGAGATATTTTTCGGACTAGATGATGATGATAGAATAAATAAGGGTAGGTGTAGAGGAATATTAAAAAATGGTGCTTCTATAGTGGCAGGTTGCAATGTGGGGGTTTGCTTAGAAGAATATGTGATAGATATAGATGTAGAGGTCAAAGCATCATACAACAGAGACAGTGTAGGTGATAGGGCTGCTCCAGCAGATAAAGTAGACAAAGTCTGAATGGATGAAAGGAGCAATGCTGAAGACAAGCAGCTAGAAATAGGAGTAGATTGTGAAACTATAGGGATAGGGAAACAATATTTCTTACCATTACCATTGAGAAAATTTGTGAATGGTTGCAAATATTGATCCACTTCTTCAGTGACAAGAATGGAGGCCATTACTTCTTCTTCTAAGTTAGAATCAACCAAATTTATACTAGGAGTTGGAGAGGAAGAAACCCGCATCTTCAGTGTTTTAAATGGATTTTTCTCAGCTATTTCTTAATCATCATTTGGTTGAGTGACTACACCATTCACCTGGATATCAACAACAGTCTGAGTAGTTGTAGCTGCAGCTGCCTGAGTGTCCTACAAATAGGTCATCATTGCTAGCTTCTGTCTTGAATGTTTTTAGGTATGCATCAAGGATTTCAACTATTGACAAACTGTTACCTCTGGAAGGTGTTCCATTAGACCTTTGCCTTTGTCCCCATCTGGATGGGTTGCCACTGATGGAACTTTTGTTACTTGGGCTTCCTTTTCTTCTCTATCCTTCCTCATTTTATCCAAGAGGTCCATTTGCATTTATCTATAGCCCTTAATATTGTCTTTAAGTTCCTTTTGATGCTGTAAGATGTGACTTTGCTCGTCTTTGCTTTTGGCTTTAGCCAAGACTTCAGAAAATATATTGACACCCTAGAAAATGGAATCATCAGGAATTTCCTCATGGGCATAAGCAATTTTGATATGGTATTGCTTAAAGTGAGCATCGAGGAATCCCTTGGGATCATGACTTCTCTTGCTAGCAAAGCTGAGCTTCAAGGAAACTATCTGTTCACCCAGTACTACAGCCCAGGATGAAGTTGGGATAACCAATGATCCAAGGTGCAAAGGGAATTTGGGCCAACCTTTTATTTTAGGGCCAATGAGTTTCTTATAAACCCCATCATGACAGTTTGGAAAGCCACTTCTTCTATTACCAACCTTTCAGGGACAATCCTGGGCAGCATGTGAACAGTGTTTCCACCCCAAATCTTGATGTACAAAAAAGACTCACCAATGTAGCAACGAAATTTCTAGCTTTAGCTGAAAATGCGGGAGCTTCCTTTTTGAGGATTGAAAACTAGATGTTACTGAGGAAGTGTTCACATATATCATAGAACCTGGCTGCATAGTTAGTTTCCCAAAATTCTGAATAATAAATGGGCACTAGGGGAGCCGGTAAAGTCCAGTTCCATCCCAAATTGGGATATTGGAACTGAATGCAAAATACATAAAAAAATTAAGGTCGAAAAGAAGAAATTGAGATTCTTTCTAGTATTATTGGATAGAGGTTTTGAGTTCTAGTGACAAGATGGATGCTCATGGGAAAGAATCACCGGTTACTAAAACAAGATGAGCTACTGGATCCCATTCATCCTTGAACACAAAACAATTAGGAAGGCCATACAGTATGCATAACATGGCTACCAATAAGGAATAGGGTTCTTTGAACCAGGTGACAGGGTAAAGATCGTCGACCCTCTATAAGAATTTACCAGGTTTGTGCATCCAAGATTTTAACATTTCATTGAAATTGAACCTAGTCTTAGAGGATTGAGAAAATTCAGCAGTAAGAGGTTGAATGACTGGCTTAAGGGCATAAACCCTAGTAAATACATCGAGACGGAAATTGGGTAGTTGTGACCCTGCACTATCGTTGAAGTAACGTTCTTTGGGGTTCGCATGTTCCATGATCCATTTGACCACATCATGATAGGGGAGGATAGAAGTTCTGGAAGCAATGGAGTGAAGTCTAGAATCCCTGATTCTTTGGTAGGTCAACTGGTTGTTTTGGATATAAAAAAATTCATCATTATCAAAAATTACGTAAACCTTTTTTCCATTCAATTTGATAAGTATCGGTGATTCTGCCACCGGTGTCCATGAAAATACCAATGATCGGGTCCTTGGTTAACATATCCTTTTGAAGGATTTTGAAGTGGGTAATTCTTTCCATTCTTGGAAATTTGGAGAAAACTCTGTTTAAAAACAACGTGAAATGAGAAATCAAAGCTAATTCAAGCTAAACTACTGCAATCAATTTGAATGAAGAAATGACTAAGACACTAACATGTAATCAAACTGGACTGTGACGATGTTGCCTGGTAAAAATGCAGAGAACATTCACGTAGCACAGTAATTCACAACAGTAAAATGGTAAAGAAATTGTAAAAGACCAACGTATATATAGATTTTACGGGGGTCAAATTAGGACCGTAGGATTAAAATAAATAGACGATCGAGATTAAACCTTGTGGGATGCGGGATCATAATGCGAGATTTAAATTTTATTAACCATCATGCAATCCGCATTCCGTAATTATGAGATGTAGGATGACAAAAGTACTGGATTTTTATTCAACCTCTTCCACAATCCGCATCCCACAATTTACGGGTTGCAGGACCACACAACAAAATAAATCAATAAGATTACTCCCGTAATCCGCATTCCGTAATTTGTGGGTTGTGGGATGACACACTATCCTTACAAAAATGCTCCTGCATTCTGCAAATTGCGGGATGCGGGTTGCGGGATGGAAAAATCACAAATAATAAAGTTTAAGCTCCCGCAATCCAAAAATTGTGGGTTGCGAGATGCGGGTTGCAGGATCACACAATGTTTGTAAAATATAGTCTTCCACAACTTGCCAAAAGCACACAAATCATGCATAAATATAAAAAATTCAACTAAGTTAGATCAAAGAAACCATGATAAATGTTATGGGGACCCGAAAATGACTTAAGGGATTCAGAACAGTTACCTTTGTATGTGTAATTGGGGATCCCATGTTTTGGATAACATGGGATCTGTTGTACCTACGACAAATGGCGACTGGCTGGGAAGAACCAGTTATCTCTATAAAACAAGAACTCTTTCGCATACAAAACATGTTAGTAACAAAAATGATAACCTGAAACTTATAGGAAATGCTTACATGAGGATGCAACCAACAAGGAGGATTATCAAAAATGATTCGTACACTCCCATCCATGATCAATTTAAAGATGATGAAAATTTGATTCAAGGGCATGAAGGATAGCAAGGATCTCTTACCATCAAGCAAGAATATGCACACGGTTTAAGTTGAACCTAAAATCAAACCTAGGCATATTGTGGATTTCAAACATAAGTCACCAACATCTTCTCTTTTTTTTATTAGAGAATTGAAATAATTTATCAACATAAGACCACTTCTCCAGTATGGTGATCAGTGACATTCACAAACCTGATATGGAAACTGAACAAGCCAGCTCGATAAGGAGACTTCTTGTCTTCCAGCTGTGACACTGAAAGCAACTATCACAACCTGGGAACCATCTAATGATAATTTTAGTCCAAAGTCAAATCCATGATCATGGCAGGGTTGGCTTGTGATAAGACCCCCCTGTCCTTATGTACAATAATTGTCTTACAGAAACAACAAGGATTTATTTGCATATGGATTGCAAGACACTACCATGGCTTGGTATCCATATAACAACAGTGTTACTCATTGATGATTTGCAGATCATGAATGGAATGACCTGTGATAGGATCTCTCATATTCTAGGAACACCGAAATCCATCCCCCCAGTTTCATGGCAAAGATGTCATTCCACCAAGCATATATGAACCTAATGGGCCGGCTCGTGATGAGACCCCCCATATTGTAATCCATAATAATTTTTTTTGTGTGTGTGACTATGATAGAATCTAGAATAGATAAGGCTGACTAGGTTATAAAGGTATGATGTAGTGCATTAATGAGACCTGAGACAAGAGGAACCAATTACCTTCATGGCATTCACCGTAGAATAAAGCATATGTAAGGATATTGATCAGGATAGAAATGTATTAACCTGGAATCCTGCACTTATTGGAAGGCATCAACATATAAAACAAATCCTGACACAAGCTAGGACAAGATTGAAATTGACAACGTATTGAAGTCCAGAGTGTTGAAATCTTGAGAGAGACTAATTTTTCGCCATTACCGAATGTGCAGGACACAAAAATTGCTAATATCAAGAAAAGATTCAAAACAAAGAAAACAAAAAAAGGAACACACCACACCTATATACATGAATCATGAAAATTTTTAGACAAAATACTTTTTAAGCAGGAAAACATTCACTGGGTAGGTGTTGATGACTCCCACCAGTGTTCGTAACCGAACAGTGCTAGGACCAATATTTTCTGTAATAATGAAAGGTCCCAGCCAAAGGAATTGGAACTTGGTGTACTCCTTATTGTCTTTGTGTTGCTTATCCCACCTTAATACTAAATACCCTATTGAAATTTTTTTGTTAGAGGAGGATTTCTCATCGAACCATTTTTTTACCAACTTTTGATGTTGATAGAATGTGTTCTTGGATCTTTCCCTATCTTCCTCTAACTTAAGTAGAGTATCAATCCTCTACTGCAGTGGGGATGAATCACCATCTTGGATGTATTGGGATAATTGTAATGAGGGAATGGTGAGATTAGATGGTAGAACGACTTCCTTTCCATATACCAAACGGTAATGGGAGTTGCCAATGGCTGCCTTTGGAGTGATTCAGTATTCCCAAAGAGAATTGTAGAGATGGGTATGCCAATCTTTGTGATGGGAGGCCACTGTATTTTTCAGGATGTTTATCAGGTTTTTGTTGGAGGATTTTGCAAGTCCATTTCCCTGGGGGTAGTAGTTGGTAGAAAATTTAAGCTTGACCCCTTTTTCAAGGGCGTAGCTAGTGAGGTCAATGGATGTGAAGTATGATGAATTATAAAAAACGAGATACTTAGGATTGTCAAACCTAGTGACTATTTTATTTTCAAGAAAGGAAATCACTTGGTTCGTATTACATAGTCTAAGAGGTACTGCTTCAACCCACCTGGTGAAGTAATCAGTGGTCATCAAAATGTACTTGTGTTTTAGAGAAGACATAGGGTTGATAGGTCCGACAAAATCCAATCCCCATTGCTGAAACAGGAACTGGACTGCTATTGGTTGCAAAGGGAAGGCAAGGTTTTTTTCTTTGCTAGCACACTTCTGGCAAGGATCACATTTTTTGACATAGGAATGAGCGTCCCTGAATAAGGTAGGCCAATAATATCCTACCCGAATGATTTTGTGAGCCGTCATCTCTCCTGATAAATTCCCACCAGCAGGTCCTACATGAAATTGGAAAAAGATATCATCAGTTTGGTCCTTTTCTAAACACCTAAGAAAAATTCCATCATAGGTTTTTCTAAATAGAACATTATCAATAAGTTGATAAGGAGCTTATTTTAGCCGTAATGCTCTATGTTTTTTAGATTCAATGGTTTCAAGGGAAAACCCATGATTTAAAAAAAACTTGATGTATCATACCATTCAGATGTTGTCGTTTCAATTGCATTCACAGAACCTGTAGGTACAACTTCCTCCTGCTCCCAATTGGTTTGCCGATCTTCGGGATTATTTGATTGGGCATAGAGTAGACACAAACCTTGTCCTTTAACTATCTTTACTGGCTTGATATCCAAATAGTATTCCTGTAGCGCCATAATCCAGTGAGCCCTTTTTTCATCGAATTCCTTCTAGACGAGGACATTCGGAATGGCCGCAAATGGTACAATCACCTTGGTCCTTGACTTCAATAGGTATGGCCTATAAATTTTCATTGATTTATAAACTACGTAGGCCTATTTGTCCACTTGGGAATAGTTGAGTTTGGATCCTTTAAAAATTGAGTTCATGAAAGAAATGGGGATCTCAACGTCTTCATGATTCTTCTGTGTTAGGACAACTACGTAAGAGAAATCAGTAGCAAAGGTATAAATTATAAAATCTTTGCTAAAATATACGTAAGAGAACTCGATAAGCTAAAATCTTTGCCATTAGCTTATCGAGTTCTTTCATGATAGAAGGTTCCAAGCTAGGATGCATCCTCCTTGGCTTCTGTTGATACGGCTTCACTTCAGGTTTCATCAGGATATTGTGGTGCATGATGCTAGTATCAAAAGTTCTGAGTTCATCATACGTCCAAGCAAAGATGTCTTTGAATTCCTTGCATAACTTGGTAAAGCTTCTGGAACAACAAAAATGTTGATGGAGGAGAAAAGAAACGTAATGTAAAATGTATAAGTAATAAATATGAAGAAGATGGTTTACAATAATAATTCCCCTGGGTATTTATACCTTAAGTGGGAAAGAGAGGTGACTTTTCAAGTCACCTCTTAGTTTAATTACAAACATTTACTAAAATTAACCTAGCTTAATATTTAAATTTAACATTTGTAACTTCGGAATGTATTCACTTGTATATCTTATGTATGGTACCCCGATGTTTATTCTGGGAAGTGTTTGTAATGTAATTGAGTCATGTCATGCCTCGATATTCTGATCGAGAGTTTCTATAATGTAAACAAGTCATGTCAAGTCATTGTGGGTAACCCTCCTATTGATCAAGGGTTAAAGTCCCCACAGTTCCAGGGCCCTAGGGTTATTAGACTCTCCTAGTGAAGTCGGATCTAGCGAGTTATTGTCAAGTCTGGAATTAGTATAAATAGAGAGTGAGCCTCTCTGTTTATCACACACTCACTCACACTTAGTTGTAGCACATAACTGAGGGAGAAGAAGTTGCTAGGGATAGAAAGAAAGAGGCTACTACTGTCGGGAGATCATCTTACTATTTTGAGGTTTTTGTTAGAATAATCAACCCATAGTTAGCTACCTTAGACATTAATTAATCCAATTTTTGTCTTATTTGCCTAGTTTCCATATTCCACCTTATGCAAGTTGTCCTCCACACATCCATAGCGGTCAAACTTGCTAAATTTGAGTCATGGAGTGCTTGGGAAACCTCTTGGAATCAAATCTCCTTTATTCCTATCCTCCCTAGCACATGTCTATTTTTTCTACTTTATTGCCTGCTTTTTCTGAGTTTTAAGACAATTGGGAAAGTTTGACTAGGTGAGGTTAACTTGTTTTTTGTCCTCAACATCGTCCACTCTTTTCTCCTATGAAAAGCTTGTATGAGTTTTCCTTCCACCACCTATTAGCTTGCCAAATTGATTTTTCCAATTCGTGAGCTCCTATATAGTTTTGGAAACTGCTTTATGCACCTATGGGGGATTTGCTTAGATTTAGTAAGCCTGCTTTTGACCAAATTCGAATGGCATCCTTATGCATTCGAATCTCTCATGTAATTATTTATTGTGGTAGCCTATGAATTCATAGGGTTGGCTATTGTACACTTATTTAATACATATTAGTGTTCTGCTCCATATTCAGTCTCCTTTTGTGAGTAATTTGCATGTGTAATTGGAAATTGTTGTGAGTGTAATTGTTCTAACACCTGGGTTCAATTTCCACATGGTATTAGAGCCTTTGTAGATCGATTTCTCTCCTTCCAATTTTTTTTGTAGGTTCAACATCATTGACTGGGAGCATTCTGCTGACTGAAGGGACAATTTCTGAGCTATGGATCAATCTCAGAAGATCATCTTGACTCCATTTAACTTCTTTGAATGGAAAGCAGAGATGGAGATACTGTTGAGAGTGAAATTCCTCTACAGAGTGACTATGGAAACAGAAGCAGAGCCCAATGCAGCTACAGATAAGATTAAATGGCACAACAAGAGGGATGAGGCCTATGGTCTCCTGTGTCTAAGCATATCCAGAGACCTCCTTTTCCATCTTGATGGATTGACATCACCAAATGAAGTATGGGAGAAGCTTGTTGATATTTTTGGTAAGACATATGAGATGAGGGGACATCAAATTGAAAATGAATTGATCTCCCTGAGTCCCAATAGCTTTGAATCCCTGCAACTCTATTTTTCCAAGTTCAAAGCACTTGTTTTGCAGCTAAAACAATGTGGGATCGAAAATAAGGATGATCAGCTGGTGTTGTCCATACTCTCGAAGCTTGGCCTTGACTATTCAATGTTTGTTTCGACCTTCTATGCCACAAAGTTGACAGCTCAAGCCTGGAAAATGCCTAGCCTTGCAGATTTCATGGAATCTCTCACACAAGAACAAGATAAATTGGTGATGATGGGCATCATCAAACCATCCAAAGACCAAGCTCTGGTTTCTAGAGATTCGAGGGTGGATTCAAAAAGCAATAAGAAATATGAAAATCCACCTGAGCAAAAGAGAGACAAGAACAAGTCTCCAGAGGAGCCTCAAGGTTCCAAGAAGAACCCCCAGAAGAAGAAGAACAAAGGAGAAATGAGCAAGTGCGCATACTGCAGTAAGGGAAATCATTTTGAAAGCTCCTACATGAAGAAGCAAATAGACATGCTGACCCAACTCCTGGAGAAGAATGGCATCTCCCTTCCAGACAACTCAAAGAAGAGGGAAGGAGGATCAAATTTAGAAGACAGAGAGAGAGTTCATGCATTGGATGCTGGCACATCAAGCTCACCTAGTTTCATCATTGATTCTGGAGCTTCAATACATATGGTTTCGACTAAGGAGGCATTCACCTCACTTGACATGTCGAAAGGTCCACCAATAGTACTGGGAGATGACTCTCTCACTGAAAGTTTGGGCAAAGGGAGGATTGATCTTGACCATGGTAAGTTCAGCAATGTGTTGTATGTTCCAGGTCTTGCCTCTAACCTCTTATCAATGTATCAGATGACCCACACAGGGTCTCCAAAGAAGGTCATATTCTTCCCTGATGAAGTTGAGATCACAGAGATCTCAAGTTGTAAAGTCATTGCAAAAGGAGTTGCAAATCACACTTCAAAGATATACATGTTCTCACACTTCCTACCCTACTCAAACCCCTCTCCTCTTCTGATTCATGCTAATGAGGCAAGCAAGCTTTGGCATGAAATATTTGGCCACCTCAATTACAAGTATCTTTCTGATCTTAGTGAAAAATAAATGGTCATAGGGTTACCAAAGATTAAGTTTTCCAAAGGAGTCTATCAAGGTTGCATCCTAGGAAAACACCCAGAGCATAAATTTGAGAAAGCTAGTCATGAGAGAACCTCTGCACCTCTTGAGTTGATCCACAGTGATGTTGCTATCCCATTTCCTCATATGTGAATGAGTCAGGCCAAATATGCATTGAAATTCATAGATGAATTTTCTAGGTATTTGTTACGGAGAGAAATTCCTATGGCTTGGGGTACCACAACAGATAGCTTTGAATCCAGAAATCAATCTTTCCCAATATGCAATAGAAATAAAATGTATAACACTAAAGGATCAGACCTCATACCTTATTCCAGATAGTTGAAGTAGATCCCCGTTGAGCTTTCCAATCTTCAGCTTGAATTGATATAATACTTCCTCAACAACAAGTAAACAATACAAGCATACTATATATCATGGTGTTAGATCTATTCTAGCATATATAATCAATAATGTCACAAATCATTTGACATATTCCAATGGATACAATATTTAATCAAATACATATCATTGGACAAGAAAAGATATTTCCATTAATATAAATTAGAGATTACAAGATAGATACAACCTCTGACGGCACGTCTACGAACCAGAGAAACTGAATCCCCCACTTGGGCCTCCACCACCTCAATCCTCCATCTCACGATAGCAAGCTCACTAGCAAAAGGAAAGCTTGGGAAGAACACAAAAGTGCTCCAAGGGACAAATGGATGCAGGCTCAAGTACAAATTCCGGCAACAATGGACTATAGTTTCATTGCTCTCAATCTCTCTATATGCCTTCAATGTACCAAAGGGTTCCTTATATAGCTTCACAAGGGATAATGAAGGGTCGAATCCGAGAGATCTCAAGGCATATGGAAGGCCAGGAGTTGAATGAGTCGGATCCATGTCAAGGAAAACTCCAAAAAAATTTGAATTATGCACACATCCCGATGTACGCGGTTATAGGGGTCAAACCCATGTATGTACGCGGTTATCGGGTAAAGAGCGGCGTATATCATTTTTCATATAGTTTTAGGGATGATCAAGGAAAAATCAAAGGATAAAATATAGTCCATGGGGTCTAAACTTGTCTACAGTGGGACAGGGGAAGGCCATACAAAGTGTGATTCACCTAGAGTGGTGAAATCCGCTATAATAGATGCCCCCTAATGTGTGAGGTCAGACGGGTCATACGATGGCCAAAATATATTATAAGTCCATCCCAGAAGTGGAGTGATGAAGGATCCCAAAATGGAAGACCAACCACCCAATCAACATAGTACAATAATACAATTCTGCATATAACTGCAAGTACATATAGCAGTCCTGAATACATAAGAGTACAATGGCCATGAATAGGCATGATACATGATATCACATATGTGGTCATCCCCACGTACAATATACATAGATCATAATCTCCATGATGAAGATATACAAAGGATCATGATCTCCAAAATGGCTGAAGATATATAATAGATCAAGATCTCCATAGTGGCTGGAAATGTCTGACATACGCTGGAATGAAGTCACGAGAGCTGAAATCTTATGAACACTGGCACGATCAAGGAGGTAGCATATAAGAGATGCCACCAGTCTGGAAATTCTTCTACACAAACTGCTACAAGTACATGTCCTACTATGTGAATAGAGGTGTCAAGGTCGAACATAGTAGTCCATCATCTGATTACCGGTCATTGATGTATACCGTTAACAGACGCGAGATTACCCACCGATAATGAAAATGGGAATCAAGGTACTAGAGTGCAAACTAACAAGTGTGAATAGATGTGTTGAGGTTGAACACTTGAGAGAATCCATCGATCAGGGGACATTGATGTATTCCCAAGAAATTGTCGATGGCAAGAGAACCTGCCACTGATGACTGCAAGTCTCAAGGCACTCAAAAGGACTCTAGATTCCAATCCCAGAATAAATGATCTGAAGTCGATGGGATGAAATCCACTGGAAAGAGGGCATTAAGGAATCCCCCATCATCCAACATGAGGTACTCAGCAAAGCTGTATAATGTGAAAGGACTCGATCATAAGGTGCATGAACCGGTAACTGTACCGAGAATGGCCGACATGCAAAGTCAAGATAAATGAGGAATGGCCAACACAAGTTTCAACTTCCTTCGAACAAGAGCATAACGACGTATGGTGAATGAATGAAGGCAGCATAGACTTGATATACAAACTGGGACATCTCTGTGACACAGGAGGCATCAACAGAGGCTCCATAGGGACTGGAAGCTTAACCAGTCGATGGAGATAAACTTAGATAAATGAGTACAGCTCCTAAAGTCAAACTATAACCCAACCAATGGATGTGATATACAGTGCTCTGTTCGAAGGCGACACGACTCGACAGCTGCCAAAGATAACATCTTTCCTTGTTTGGCTTTTTGGTTTTTTGGTTTTTTTGGACTTTTTCAGTTATTTGAAAAGCTTGAAAAAAGAATAAACTAGATTTATAGTTACAAACTAGGAGGAGACGAGTGTCATAAGGGAAAACAAACTAGTTCCAAGCAGTTGAACATACCTATGCTCAATGCAAGGATACATGTGTAGGATATCGACACTTGGGGGAAAATCCCCTCTCGGTAAAAAGGGAATCAAGCTGCGAAGGATAAAAAAAATGGCTCTGCATGGCTAGACATGAGACAAGCTCAGGCTATATGGATGAAACGCAATGTCAGGGGAGTCGGCATAAAGCTCAATAAGGCAGGCAAAGCTCATGATAATGCAATCACAACTTGACATAAGGGGAGTCCGGAGGGAAACAGGCCAGCATAAGATCAAGAGGAGTATGAGGCTCTTGCGAAATGTCATGGAAGTACTATACAATGGACTCCCAGACCTAAGAGAGGACTCACAACATGGGTGCCAAATGCAAAGGGGAGCTAACTAGGACACCCATGTATAGGAAAGCTCTACCATTCACATAGTATCACTTCTAACAGCAGCATGAAGGTTTCGTGATACCATGGAATGGGTTCATACCTAAGGTTAAGATGGAACGGTCATAAGGCAATGCATAAGTGCAAGTGGATGTGAAATCCTAACCTATATGCCAGTTTAGAAATAATACTTGTGATAGGCATGAATGGGTCAAAACCTCGGAGAGAGTGTACAAAAAGTGGATCCTACATGACAACCATATTAGTCCAAAACAAGCCAAAATAGTCAATAAAGAATCCAAACTATAGGATATAGGGAGGAATGATCATGACAATAGCACCCAAAGGAAACAATGCGATGAACGATGAGACATAAAAAGGAAACTAAGGTGTAGACCCAAAGTTCACGCATACACTACCACCCCAGTGAGGGTGACCACTGGTGTAAAGTTCGAGCGAAGGGAAAAAATCCTCCATAAATGGAGTAGAGGATGGAAGATGACCATTCCCAAATCTATGAGCATGGTAAGGGGCTGTGATGCCCCCAAGTCTGACACCAGGGTCCGTACTAGGACCAAGGATGGGTGATAAGATACCAGGCATGCCAAAAATAAAAGGACCCGAACTCAAGAGAGCATAAATATACTCAAGTAACCACGATCCCAAAGGTCAACTAGCGCACAAAGAGCACACTCCTAAGAAAATATATAGCCAAAATACAAGCAAACCAAGGGGAGGATATGTGAGCTCCCGAATGCAGCAGGTATGTCTCGCCTAAGAGAGGCTCGAAACTCCCATACACTACAAGCGGAGGTACGTAACCAATTATAGTGGCCCTCAGCTTCAACGCATATAGCGACTGTGATGTCCGACCTCTACTTGGTCGGGACACCTGCAGAATAACCTCTATAAGTACCCCCTCGATATCCCAGGTAAGGTCACTAAGGTCACCTCAATATAATCAAAGCTCAGGCAGACAGTCGTAGGCGGGATTGACTGTATGGACAGGGTAGCAAAGCCCAAAACTCTCGAAAGAGCCCCCAGATACGAATACAATCCCGGAAATATCTCCGTTGCTACTCAGTTATGACTAGGGGTCATCCCAATCAATAACCACTCACACTGCCTCGTGTTTAACTCCTGTTTGAGAGGAGGATCCTGAGAATGATGGTTATATCAAGGATTTCACACACTCCCTAGATGTTGTTGTTTAGTGATCTTGGAGAATTGACTTACAATGAACTATTCCAAGATCCTAAAACCTGAGCTTGTTGGTGCACCCTAGAAAAGAAAAGAGTGTAATTCATTTTAATTTAGTGTTGATTTTAATTGGCTGTAATTACTCAAAGGGAAATGGCCATGCAACTAATGACATTATGACTCAGCAGTGAAATAAATATGCACACCATAACAAACAATGCTAAGTGCAATATTTGTTAAATGAAAAATAGGGTATGCCACTACATGAGATGCATAAATATATATTCCTTTACGAATGCCAATGCAATCCTTCCTATATGAAAGCCTAAACACAACTCTCATCCAAGCAATCCAATGCAAGTACCTCCTCAAATCCATATCTAAGATGCAACTAAGAGTGCAACTACTTTGTATTTTTCAATATAAAAGAATGAAAAATGCAATAAAAGTCATCTAAAACTATTAGTCTCTGCAACAAGTATAAAAGACAAGCCCAACAAGACACCGAGACAAAAGAGTAATGCACTAATGGCAAAACAAAAAGGAAAAATTACTAAAACTACTTTCAAAGAAAAATCAATGAAAAAGCGGTCTCTGGTCACAAAAGAAGCATCCAATAGACAACATTAGACCCAAGGAAGACCTAACCACACTCACAACCCACCCAACAACTTCCCACAACATCAAACTCACCAAAAGGGAGGATGTACACGACTGTATAAAGAACAGCTACGTATGTACGTGACTTTTGGCCAAAAATCCGTGTATGTACGTGACTTTTGGCCAAAAACCCGTGTATACAGAGAAGGCAGTGGTAAAAAGCAGGCCAAGGCCAAACCAATAAAGGGGAGTGTCAATGGACAAACATACTATAAAATGCGACACAGAAACATAGAGAAACCGAGAGCAAGTCAATAATATCAAGCCCATTGTGCCCCCAATTCCAAAGAAAAACAAGGAACATCCCCAGCGGAGTCGCAATTCTGTTACAGAGAGAAATTCCTATGGCTTGGGGTACCACAACAGACAGCTTTGACTTTAGAAATCAATCTTTCCCAATATGCAATAGAAATAAAATGTCTAACACTAAAGGATCAGACCTCGTACCTTATTTCGGACGGTTGAAGTAGATCCCCGTTGAGCTTTCCAATCTTCAGCTTGAATTGATATAATACTTCCTCAACAACAAGTAAACAATACAAGCATACTATATATCATGGTGTTAGATCTATTCTAGCATATATAATCAATAATATAAAAGCATTTGACATATTCCAATGGATACAATATTTAATCAAATACACATCATTGGACAAGAAAAGATATTTCCATTAATATAAATCAGAGATTACAAGATAGATACAGCCTCTGACGGCATGTTTGCGAACCAGAGAAACTGAATCCCCCACTTGGGCCTCCACCACCTCAATCCTCCATCTCACGATAGCAAGCTCACTAGAAAAAGGCAAGCTTGGGAAGAACACAAAAGTGCTCCAAGGGACAAAGGGATGCAGACTCAAGTACAAATTCCGGCAACAATGGACTATAGTTTCGTTGCTCTCAATCTCTTTATATGCCTTCAATGTACCAAGGGGTTCCTTATACAACTTCACAAGGGATAATGAAGGGTTGAATCCGAGCGATCTCAAGGCATATGGAAGGCTAGGAGTCGAATGAGTTGGATCCATGTCAAGGAAAACTCCAAAAAAATTTGGATTATGCACACATCCCGATGTACACGGTTACAGGGGTCAAACCAGCGTATGTACGTGGTTTTCAAGTAAAAAGCTGCGTATATCATTTTTCATATAGTTTAGGGATGATCAAGGAAACATAAAAGGATAAAAGATAGTCCATGGGGTCTAAAGAGTCTGCAGCGGGACAGGGGAAGGCCATACAAAGTGTGATTCACCTAGAGTGGTGAAATCCACTATAACAGTGTTGCTGGGTTTACTTCTTGAAACACAAGTCTGAAGTTTTTGGCCTCTTCAAAGTCTTTAAGGCTTTGGTTGAAAACCAGTATGGGAGGAAACTCAAGGTCCTCAGATCTAACAATGGTGGTGAGTATGTCAAGTCTAAGTTCATTCAATATTGTGCAGATGCAAGTATTCAGATGCAACATTCTATCCCTTACACACCACAACACAATGGTGTTGCTGAGAGGAAGAATAGATCACTGAAAGAGATGGCAACCTGCATGATGGAGGCTAAGACTTTGCCACCAAATTTTGGGCCAAAGCTATAAATTGTGCAGCCTATATCCAGAATAGGGTGCCTCGTAAATAGCTTGATGGTATGACTCCTTTCGAAGCATGGAGTGGGCACAAGCCAGATGTGACCCATTTTAGGATTTTTGGCTCAAGGGCTTGGGCTAGAATTCCAATAGAAAAGAAAAAGGCTTTGCAGCCCCAAAGCCAAGAGTGTCTATTTGTTGGGTACTCTAAAGATTCAAAAGGGTACAAGCTGATCAATTTGATCACAAACAAAACCTTCATTGAAAGGTGTGTTTAGTTTCAAGAAGAACCTCTAGCAGCAGTGGAAGTTGGAGAATCCTCTTCACCACCAGAACCTCTGAATGTAAGTGAAGAGATAGTTGAACATGCTGATTCTGATATGTCTGATAATTATGATTTAATTATATTTCCTAACATTCGTACAAGACCAAAATGGGCAGCCAAGACCATTCATGCAGCTGGAGAACTAGCTAGAAATCTTAATGATCCTAGGAGGACTAGATCTCAGTTTAAGAGTGCTTTGTGCATGAAAGATCCTATGTTTGCAGAGAAATGCTATATGATGGTTTAATCAGACCCACAGATATATGAATATGCAGCAAATGATCCAATATGGAAAACAACCATGAAAGAAGAGTTCATCTCACTCCAGAAGAGCAACACTTGGGAGCTGGTTGAACTTCCCCCAGGGAGGAAGCTAGTTCAGTGTAAGTGGGTGTACAAAACCAAATTTGATGCAGATGGTTCACCTTTGAAGTAAAAGGCTATATTGGTATCCAAGGGCTACTCACAGGTACATGTAATAGACTACAATGAGACCTTTGCACTAGTGGCAAAGATGGACTCCATCAGACTAGTCTTAGCCATTGTAGCTTCAAAGCAGTGGGAGGTACACTACATGGATGTGAAGTGTGCTTTCATGAATAGAGATCTCATTGAATATATTTACATTTATCAGCCTTAAGTATTTTCTACTAACCCATCTCTTGTGTTCAGGATAAAGAAGTCATTGTATGGGCTTAAGCAAGCCCCCAGGGCTTGGTATGCCAAGATTGATAGCTTTCTGCTATCACTGAATTTTGTTCAATGCAAGTCAGATACAAATGTATATTTGAAGATGATTCATGGTTCATTAATGATCATTTTTTTGTATGTTGATGACCTTCTCATTATAGGAAGCTCAAATGATGAAATTGCCTCCTTGAAGGATGCAATGAACCATGCCTTCTCAATGACAGATTTGGGCTTATTGAGCCCATTCTTGGGGCTAGAGATTGCTTAAACCGAAGAAGGAATCAAAGTACATTAGTCCAAGTATGCCTTGGATTTGCTGAACAAATTCAATGTGAAGGATTGCAAGCCAAGCAAGATTCCTTTCCTTTCAGGAGTTAAGCTTGAAGAAGCTGATTCTTCACCTATGGTAAACAATACACTGTATAGGAAATTGATTGGATGTTTGTTGTATCTTACACATAATAGAACTGATATTTATTATGTAGTAAGTGTGGATTCAAGATACATGGATCAGCCTCATGAGATCCATTGAAGAGCAGCCAAAAGGATCCTTAACTTTGTTCAGGGAACAAGGACTCATGGGATCTTCTACAAAGCTAAATTTGATCTTGATTTGATTGGGTTTACTGATAGTGATTGGGAAAGTGACAGCACATATTGAAAGTAAACATCAGGATATGTGTTCATGCTTGCAGAAGGGCCAATCAGCTGGTCAAGCAAGAAACAGAGTGCCATTGCACTCTCATCTACAGAAGCAGAGTACAGAGGAGTTGTAAATGCAGCAACTCAATGTTTATGGTTGTAGGGGTTACTTGGAGAGTGTGGCTTCAAATCAGAATACTCAACTACTATCTACTGTGATAATTATAGTACCATTCAAATATACAATGATCCAGTTCAAAAGCAGAGAACCAAACACATTGAGATCCATATGCACTACATCAGACAACTTGTGCATGATGGCACCATTCACCTACTCTTCTGTTCATCTTCAGAACAAGTAGCATATATCTTCACCAAAGTTTTTTGTGAGAAGACATTCAGCAACCTCAAATCACTGCTGGGGATTGCTGATCATGCTGTGAAGCATGAGTGATGAAAATATTTCCAAATTTTGTTTTACTGTCCATGTTTAAGGGAGGATTTTTCCCACTGGGTTTTTGCCTCTTTCCTTGGTTAAATGGACATGAAGTATGTAAAGGGTGACTAAGCCTTGTTTCTAGGCCCTATAATTTTCTGATATTTTACTCATAAGTCAGGCTTAAGGGGGGGTTTTAGAATAATCAACCCATATTTAGCTACCTTAGACATTAATTAATCCAATTTTTGTCTTATTTGCCTAGTTTCCATATTCCACCTTATGCAAGTTGTCCTCCACACATCCATAGTGGTCAAACTTGATAAATTTGAGTCATGGAGTTCTTGGGAAACCTCTTGGAATCAAATCTTCTTTATTCCTGGCCTCCCTAGTGCATGTTTTCTTTTTCTGCTTTATTGCCTGCTTTTTCTGAGTTTTAAGGAAATTGGGAAAGTTTGACTAGGTGAAGTTAACTTGTTTTTTGCCCTCAACATCCTCCACTCTTTTCTCCTATGAAAAGCATGTATGAGTTTTCCTTCCACCACCTATTATCTTGCCTAATTGATTTTTCCAATTCGTGAGCTCTTAGACAGTTTTGGAAACTGCTTTATGCACCTATGGGGGATTTGCTTAGATTTAGTAAGCCTGCTTTTGACCAAATTCGAATGGCATCCTTATGCATTCGAATCTCTCATGTAATTATTTATTATGGAAACCTATTACTTCACAGGGTTGGCTATTGTACACTTATTCAATACAGATTAGTGTTCTGCTCCATATTCAGTCTCCTTTTGTGAGTAATTTGCATGTGTAATTGGCAATTGTTGTGAGTGTAATTGTTCTAACACCTGGGTTCAATTTCCACAGTTTTACTTTGGTGCTAATTCTATCTCTGAGGAAGTTGTGAGGTTTTCTCCATTTATGGTTTCCCCGAGGAAAAACATTGTGTTCATTGTCTCTTGTGTTTGATTGTTGTACTTGTTATTCTCTTAGTTAAAGATCCTAACATAATGCTAGCTTAAATGATAAAATTCTAACATGGTATCAGAGCTAACTTGAAAAGAAGACACTATGTAACTGCAATAACTAGGGCTTCCTACTTTTTGGGTCTCTCTCCACATATTTTCAACAAAAGGAGGTTGGGCTGACTCTCCTCCCTAGGGCGCATTTTTCTGTCGAAGCAGAATCTGATTCTAAGCTTTTCAGTTTTGGACCCAACACTGCTGGCAGAAATTAGGGCTTTCCACAGAAGTGAAATTTTTGAGTGAGCCCAATATTGGATCGATCTCCTCCTCAAAATCGAAGTTTAGAGATCAAGATCAAAGCATTTGGTTGGACAGAACTCCAGGAGAGTCAAACCCTAATATGTTCCTGAACTAGCACTACAGCAATTCAGCTCCAAATCTAAATCTGACATCTTGACCTGGTAATATCTAAATCTTTTGTATTTCGATTTGAGGTTCTCAATTAAGATGTCTCATCATACCAAGCTTGATGAAAATCTTGAGGGAGCTGATAACTTTCGAGCTTGGAAGTATAGGATCTCCCTGGTCCTGGAAGAAAATGAGTTGGACTCCTACATCAATGAGGAGGTTCCAATTCTAGAGGGAGATGAGGCTAAGGCTTTACACAAGAAGAAGTTGGTTATGGATAAGAGGATTATTGCTGATTCAATCAAGGATCACCTCATACCATAGGTGTCCTCCCTAAAGACACCTAAAGCTATGTTTGATGCCCTAACCAAACTGTTTGAAGGAAAGAACATAAACCGAAAGATGACTTTGAGGAACCAATTGAAGAATGTGAAGATTTAGAATGTGTAGACCATATATTCTTACTTCACAAGGGTCTCCCATATCAAAGAACAACTTGAATCAGTGGATGAAGAAGTGGAGAATGCAGAGATTGTAATGACCACCTTGAATGGTCTCCCTAGGACATGGGACTCTTTCATTCAAGGGATCTGTGCTAGAAAGAAGTTAGTTAATCTTAGTAGACTTTGGGAAGAATTCTCATAAGAAGAATCTCGGATAGCAACTCGAGAAGAAAAGATGGGAAGTGAAGATCAAGCTCTCACAATTCAATCCAAGAAACCCAGAAGGGACCATCATCACCATCATCATTATAAAGGTAAGCACTCTTCCTACAAGAAATCTAAACTCAAATGTTATACTTGTGATGAAATAGGGCACTTTTCCAAAGATTGTCCTAGAAAAAAAAGAAACTCTCACAAGAAGAAAAACAACAAGAGAAAACATATGCTCATGCTACACAAGATGATGAACCTTCCACAAAGAGAAACAAGAACGAAAGTGATGATTCTTCAAGTGATGAAGAAAATGTTTTGATTTCTGCTCTCATGGGAAACATCACACATGGAAGCAATGATTGGATTATAGACAGTGGGGATTCCAAACATATGACGGGATTCAAAGAGTCTTTTATGAGACTATCAGAACATGAATCACCCCACAAGGTGAAACTTGGAGGTGACTACCAGTATCCAGTAAAAGGTAGTGGGGAATCCTCCTATAAGCTAGAATCTGGAAAGTATATGAAGATGAAGGATGTATTGTTTGTACTGGGACTTAAGAAGAACCTCCTCTCCATATCTACATTAGATGCAAAAGGCATGAGGGTTTCATTTGTAGATGGCCAAGTTCTCATGTGGCCAAAAGGAAAGACTTTTGATGATGCAATAGTGATTGGGGAATAAGAGGGAGGTCTATACAAATTGAAGGGCCATCCAGAACAAGCCTTGGTCCATGAAACAGTAGATCCAAATGAGCTTTGGCATAGAAGGCTTGCACATGTGCATTACAGAGCACTACCACTTGCAAGCAAAGCTGTTGAAGGTCTTCCAGAAATTCAAGCAAAAAATGATGGAGTCTGCAAAGGATGTGCAAAAGGAAAGAATACAAAGAAGACATTTCCAAGTAGCGAGAGAAAGGAAAAAGGAATCTTGGAAATCATTCACTCTGATGTATGCAGTCCGATGTCATCAAGTTCATTAAGCGAGTATGTATACTATGTTTCTTTCATTGATGAATTTTCTAGGAAGACATGGATTTACTTCATGAAGAACAAAGATGAAGTATTCAGCAAGTTCAAGGAATTCAAAGCCTTGATCGAGAACCACACAGAAAAGAAGATCAATATTTTTTGATCAGATAATGGTGGAGAATTCACTTCGAATGAATTCAAAGACCTATGCAAAGATTCATGGATTAAGAGGGAGTAACCACTCCATATAATTCACAACAGAATGGAGTTGCAAAAAGAAAGAATAGAACGATCATGGAAGATGCAAGGGCCATGCTTCATGATCAAGATCTTCCCATGCATCTATGGGAAGAAGCTGCAAGAACAGTGGTGTATGTACAGAACTATACTCCACACATGGTACTCAAGAATAAGAAACCTGAAGAAGTCTTTTCCAGCAAGAAACAAAAAGTCATCCATCTCAGAATATTCAACTGTCCAATGTACATATACTTTTCAAAAGAAAAGAGGACAAAGTTAGATCCTTTAGGAAGGAAGGGTATATTTATGGGATACTTTGAAAGCTTGAAGGCTTATAGAATATAATTCCCAGGATTCAAGAAGATTGACATTAGTTGGGATGTGACATTTGATGAAGACTCAGCTTACAACAAATCCAGAAAGAGGCATGCTGAAGAACTTGAAGAAACAGAAGCACCCAGAATTCATGACACAACCATGAATGGAGAAATTCAAGAAGAAGATCAAGAATTTGAAGAACCTCAAGAACTTGTAGATCCACCTCAGGAGAAGAATCCTCATAAGAGGAAACCTACTTGGGTACGGGAAGCTATCCAAGGTGCGGAAAGATATAGGGCTCAAGAAGAGAATCACAGAGAAAGAAAGAGGACCAGGTCCTGCTCCGGTTATGTAGCATTATTATGTGATTTCATCAATAAATAAACTTCCAACTATGAAGAAGCAACAGAAATAAAAGAATGGAAGGATGCTATGATCGAAGAGTATCAATCGATCATGAAGAATGATGTTTGGGATGTTGTCCCAATACCAAAAGGGAAGTCAGTTGTAACTTCCAAATGGATCTACAAGATCAAGCATGCTGTAGACGGGAGTATAGAAAAATATAAAGCAAGATTTGTGGCTCCTGGCTTCTCCTAGAAAGAAGGAATAGATTGTGAAGAAACTTTTGCACCTGTAGCCATATACACTTCCATCAGATCAGTACTTGCTCTGGCTATAGTGATGAAATGGAAGATACACCATATGGATGTGAAGAGTGCTTTCTTGAATGGTGTAGTAGAAGAGGAAGTGTATGTGGAGCAACCACTTGGGTTTGAGACACATGAGAGGGAGTCTCATGTGTGTAGATTGAAGAAATCCCTGCATGGTTTGAAACAGGCACCCAGGACATGGTATGGCAGAATTGACAGCTTTCTATCTAGTTTGGGATTTACCAAGAGTAAAGCAGATTCCAACCTTTACTACAAGGTTAAAGGTGGCAACCCAGTGATGCTCCTACTATATGTAGATGATCTATTTGTAATAGGTATGGATGGGTTGATTGCTGATACGAAGAGGAATCTTGCTGTTGAGTTCGAAATGAAGGACTTGGGTATGACACATTATTTTCTAGGGGTGGAGGTGTGGCAGAATGCAGATGGAATTTCCCTGGGACAAGGGAAATATACGGTAGAGATAATAAAGAGATTTGGGATGATGTACTGCAAGGCCATGACCACACCTATGGCATCAAACCTGAAGCTATTGAGTGATGCTTCATCAGAAGTGGTTGATGCTATGATGTATCATAAGATGATTGGGTCCTTGATGTACCTAAAAAGCACGAGACCAGATATTTGCTTTGCTGTGAACACCTTGAGCCAGTTCTTAACAGATCCGAGA
Source organism: Pseudotsuga menziesii (assembly GCA_001517045.1). Lineage (NCBI taxonomy): Eukaryota > Viridiplantae > Streptophyta > Pinopsida > Pinales > Pinaceae > Pseudotsuga > Pseudotsuga menziesii. Next base: position 857,740 of record LPNX010317687.1, on the reverse strand, counting down.
CGTGTTCACTTGATTGCTGCAAAGCATATTCTGAGGTACCTGAAGGGTACAGTTGATTATGGGGTCAAGTATGAGGAAAGTCAGAAGATTAACCTGGAGGTTTATGTTGATTCAGATTGGGCAGGCAGTTCCATCGATAGTAAGAGCACTTCAGGGTGTTGCTTTAATATGGGATCAGGTGTGATCTCTTGGTTTAGCAGGAATCAATCCTGTGTGGCACTAAGTACAGCTGAAGCAGAGTATGTTGTAGCCTCTTCAACTAGTTATGAGGAAGTATGGCTGAGGAAGCTACTGTCTGATTTATTTGATTTCTAGTTAGATGCTACTTGTATATATTGCGACAACCAGAGTTGTGTGAAGTTGTCGGAGAACTCGGTGTTCCATGACAAGTCGAAGAATATCAAGATCAAGTATCACTATATCATGGATATGGTGTAGAGAGGAGCAGTGAAGCTCCAGTATGTTGTGACGGATGAAAAAATAGATGATGTGTTGAAGAATCCATTAGCCAGAGTGAAGTTTGAGTACTTCAGGGAGAATCTTGGTGTTCTCTAGATCGAGGTTCCCTCCAAAGGGAAGTGATGAGTTCATGAGCCATTCTGACATGGTGAGAGGATTAAGTTCCTTCCATGGTTAGATATAAGGGCTGATCCATTCTGTCATGGTGAGAGGATTAGTTCCTTCCATGTCAGATATGAGTGCTGAGCCATTCTAATATGACTGTGGGATTGGTTCCCACATGATTAGATATAAGGGATATTGCCATTCTCTGAATGGAGGTACCTGGTCAGTTATTAGGAATACTCAGTCTAGGACTGAGGGCCATTCTGATATTATTGTAAGATGTAGTCTTACATGATCATATGTGAGTGCATGGCCATTCTGATGTGATTGAGGGATGTGTTCCCACTTGATTAGATATAAGGGTTGTTGCCATTCTTTGAATGGAGACACCTAGCCAGTTATTGGGGATCCTCAGTATAGGACTAAGAGCCATTCTGACAAGTCAAGGTCAGACGTAAGGGATGTCCCATTTTGATGAGTCAAGTTAAGATGTAAGGACTGTGCCATTCTAACGAGTCAAGGTCAGATTTAAGGGCTATGCCATTCTGACGAGTCAAGGTCAGATGTCAGGACTCGATCTGGATCATCACTTGATCTAGATCATTACTCAATCTGGATAATCACTGGGTCAACATCACTGGTGCTATCTCATGATTCTTCTTGTCACAGGAAGTTCTATAGAGCTAGCCCTTTTTCATGTTGGATGTAGGTCTAGCCTCCATGTAGGTCTTCTTCAGCGCTTATATCTGACCCTAAGTCAGAATGGCCCATTCAGCAGTTACATCTGACCTTGACTTGTTAGAAAGGCACCCCCAGCACTCACATCTGACCATTAGAGGAAGTTAATCCCCTCACAATGTTAGAATGGCCCAGCCCTTACATCTGACCATGGAAGGAACTTCATCCTCTCACCATGTCAGAATGGCACAGTAAATGATCCAGATCGAGTGATGATCTAGATCGAGTGATGATCTAGATCCAGTGATAATGATCCAGTAGTGATGATCCAAATTGAGTGATAATCCAGAGCCAGTGATGTTGATCCAGCAGAGATGATCCAGATCGAGTGATGATCTAGATCCAGTGATGATGATCCAAATCGAGTGATGATCCAGATCTAGATAAAGATGAATTGAAGATGAAGATGACTTGAAGATGAAGATGACCTGAAGATGAAGATGACTTGAAGATGATGAGAACTCTATGATGATCCAGATGATACAGAGAAGAAGAATTGTGCTGATAAATTGTATCGAGAGAAAACCTTCCTAGTTAAGAGGGAGTGTTGATGTAATTGTAACTTCAGAATGCATTCACTTGTATATCTTATGTATTGTACCACGATGTTTATTTCGGGAAGTGTTTGTAATGTAATTGAGACATGTCATGCCTTGATGTTCAGATCGGGAGTTTTTATAATGTAAACAAGTCATGTCAAGTCATTGTGGGTAACCCTCCTATTGATTAAGGGTTAAAGTCCCTGCAGTTCTAGGGCCCCAGGGTTATTAAACTCTCCTAGTGAAGTCGGCCCTAGTGATTTATTGTCAAATCAGGAATTAGTATAAATAGAGAGTGAGCCTCTCTATTTATCACACACTCACTCACACTCAGTTGTAACGCATAGATGAGGGAGAAGAAGTTGCTAGGGATATAAAGAAAGAGGATACTGCTGTCGGGAGATCATCTTACTGTTTTGAGGTTTTAATTTGGTGCTGATTCTATCTCTGAGGAAGTTGCGGGGTTTTCTCCATTTATGGTTTCCCCGAGGAAAAAAATTGTGTTCATTGTCTCTTGTGTTTGATTGATGTACTTGTTATTCTCTCAGATAAATATCCTAACATAATGCTAGCTTGAATGATAAAATTCTAACAAGATTAGTTTCCCTTCTTCATCTAGAGTGGGGAGTATTGTTTAAACTGATTGTTGTTGACCCAACAACTTTTTAAGATTTGATACATGAAAGACATTATGAATTCGACTTGTCTCTGGTGACTTTAGCTCGTATGTTACGTTGCTAATCTTTTGTATAATTTGGTATGGACCATAGAATTTAGGTGCTAATTTGTTCTTTCCTTGTTGTTTTAGTGATAATTATTTGTATGGTTGAAGTATTACGAATACCCAATCTGCTAATTCATACTCTCTCTCGGTTCTATGCTGGTCTACTTGTTGTTTCTTACGATTTTGTGCCATATGTTAACACCCAAAAAGTGTTCACTACCTCATCTACCCCACTACATGGCTCATTTGTCCATTTTCCTACCATATTTCCTTGAAAAACCTGAAAATCCCACTAAAAAGCCTCCAAAAGGCCTAAAATGCCTCCAAAAGGCCATAAAACCATCAAGAAAGCCTTTTTTCCTCCAAAAATATCCAAAATTCCTTTAAAATAGCAAAAATCCCCTAAAAAGGGAAGAAAAAATAAAATAATGAGGAAAAGGAGGAAAAAACCCTATACTGCTGCCCTAAACCATATGGTTTCCAAAAACCATGGGGCAACACTCCACCACTGAAAAACTATAAATAAGTGACGGAGACCCCTTATTTCACATCCACAATCATAAGCATCCTTACTCTGCCAAAATAGCTCTGGAAGCCCTAGCTCACCCTTGAGCTACTTTCACCATTGAGAGCCCCTTTTGGCCCATTTCCACCATTGGAGAAGGAGAAGGAGCAGGCTGGAGCTTGGAGCAACCATCTTGGATCACTACAAAGAGCTTCACCAACCTTCACATCAGAGGTAATATCAATATAAAAACCATTCTTTACATTTTGTTGTTTTGTTTCATGCATATATTTAGAGTAGTTTGTTTTTCTGTTTAGCATTTTCATTTTCATTTTACTAAACTGCTACTAAGGAGTCACTTCTCCTTAGTAGGTGCTCATTCGCACAAGCTAGGGGTAAAACCCTAGCTACAGTTTTGGCGACTCCGCTGTTTTTCTTTTGAATCTCTGTTTTCAGTTAAAAAAATTATTTAGCTTTTTCCTTCCGGCTGTCCCTTTCGGCCGCCGTAAACCGCATTTTTTCCCTCTACAGTCGCACCCCGATCGCGTCTTTCAGGCCTTTACCTGCGACCCGACCGCGGCTATCAGACCGTCTCCGGCGCCCTGCCGACGGATTCAAGTCTGTTACCTGCGATCTGACCACGGCTATTCAGCCTGTTTGCTACGATCTGGCTGTGCCTATCGGCCATTTTCCTGTTTCCCGACCATGACTTCCCGCCCATTTGCTGTGACCCGAACGTGGCTTTCAGCCCCCTCACTGCGATCTGACCACGACTTTCATCCCCTTCCCTGTGATCAGACCACCTCTGTCGGCCAGAAAGCCGCGACCTGTCCGTGCCTGTTTCTTTCAAACCCGCGGTCCAACCGCACGATTTCGCCACAGACCCGCATTCCTGTTTTTGAACCCAGCCCCTTTGCTGCAATATTTTCTGCATCTGCACAGCCATCTGTTCCACCTGCAGCCCTACTTCCTTACAACCTTTTCTGCAACATCATTTCTGTTCCATTTTACAGAATCTGTTTGAAATTTCAGCATTTTAATTCAGAAAATTTTGCATGTTAAAGTTGTGGATTCAATATTATTGTTAGAAGGTTGCCCCTTTGTGTGGCACTTCTATTTCGGGTTCATCACCTCACGAGCACACACTCTGTCACCTAATTCAAGTGAGCCTTAAAAAAATACTTAACTCAACCAATATTCTAACCCCACTTGGGGAACACAAAAGAATCTTTGTAGTTAGGTAGGATCGGGGGGATAGGCTTCCAATAACACTCCTCGGTTACTTACACTTGAGACATAGCTGTTGTCCAATTAGGGAACCAAAATCCCCTAGTACGTTTTGGCACGGTCACCACCTGTTTACCAGAGGGCCTCTCCCTTAGGAGGGTTGAATTCGCGAGATTGGTTCCAGAGGCCTGAGTGGAATACCGCACTCCATTCAGTAACTAAAGGGCTACCTTTCACAGTTCTCGGGATATCCCTGTATAGGGGTATTGCGGTAAAAGGACCAAACGGTAGATTCACCTTTCTGGACATGTCATGAACGGGGTATCTTAGTTTCCATTCTTCTAGGATTGACTTCCCGATGTCCCTCCCGGTAGGGGGATATCTTAGCCACTTGGCTTTCCTATTCATATTGTCTGACTTGGATTTCATCACCTTGCAGAGGATATGTCTAGTTGAGTCAAAATACTTTTAGTTAGGTGTTTGCATGCTCCCTTACCTCCTTTTGGTCTAGTGAGTCCACCCTTTTTTATTTTTAGGAAACCTGCTGCTTGTTGGTATTCTGACCATTTCTGTTGACACTCCACCTATTGTAGCACAGTTGTTACATTGGGTGTTTTGAGTTGGTTATTGGCCTGAGTGCCCTATTTTTCGAGCTCTCCTTCTATACACTCGGTTGCATTAGGATTTTTGAGTTGTTTTTCACCCACCTCAACCCACAGAGATTTGACACCATCTGTCACCATTGAGTCTCCGAGACATTCTCGGCGCCTCAGGGGAAAACCCCCACAGCACGGTTCACTTGACATCACCCGTCATCGACATAGATCATCTTCACTTGATACCACTTATCATAGATCTCGAGCCTTGTCACTTGAATCCACTCGTCAGCGGCATCAGAATCCATCACCAGATAGTGACGCCCCTTATTTTACCTCCGATTCTGAGCCAGAGTCTGAGAACCCCATTTACACTGCCCCTACTAGCCCCATGGCTGGCGTGACTTCCACTCCCATCTTGGTAGAGATCGTTGGTGGCACATCCACTACTACACCAGTTACCACACCTGCTTTGGGTATTCCCTCCATGGGGCCTCCATCTTCCGTTCCCCTCACGGCACCTATTCCCGCAGCGGGAATACCTATTCCCACTCCATCAGTGGTTCACACTACCCATGGTGGTGCAGGACCGTCCTATACCACCTTGGTTTCCCCACTTGGGGGCAACCTCCCTAACACTACCCCTCCACTTGGGGGCATTGGCCCCAACTTGGCCCAACCCACTACCGTGTCACATCCTTCTTCTAGTTTGCCATTCATGTCTAGCCTCAACCTGCTTGACCTAGCCAGATTGACCAACGACCCTATCCGACATGACCCTGCGTGGCCTCACATTCCCACCAAGCTCCCCTCTGACATTCCTAAGTTCGAGGGTAAGGTAGGTGAGGACCCACAAAACCACATTATGTCTTTCCATCTATGGTGTTCCTCCAACTCCATAGTGGACGAATCTATCCGCCTCCGTCTCTTATAGCGCACCTTCACTGGCTCTGCAGCCAAGTGGTATATCAAGCAACCCCATGGAACCCATGCCACCTTTGCTTCCCTTGCATCAACCTTCCTGCAGTTCTTCTAGTTACCTGTCCACTATGATGCGGGTGTTGAGATCCTCCTATCATACAGACAAAACATGGCTACCCACATCACGGATCACATTCATGAGTGGCGTTGACGCCGTAGCTTATGCAAGATCAAATTAGATGACCGTATCTTCCTAGATTGGTTCCTCAAATCCCTTCTTCCTGTCATTGCTAAGGATGTGGCATCTGAAAGACCCCAGTCTAAAGAAGAGGCCATCCTTAAGGCCCAACAATTCGACCTCATTTACGCCCAGTCGAGTTATCTCTATACCATTATACCTGACGCCCCTCACAGCGAGTCTTCCCAGCATGATGCGCCCGGGGCATCCCACGCTGCCAACGGCATCATTAGCCGTGTCTCTTCGCATCCTCAACCATTTTCCATAGCACGTCCTACCCCTGGCCCTGACCTTTCGCAGGATACCTCCCAGTCTGGAATAACCAACTCATATGCTCCCATGGCACACCACCATTCTCATGGACCCTCATGTCCACCGCAGTTTTTCGGTCATGCGACTCTCGCTTACGCCCCCCCGGTCGCACCTTATCCCTACTACCACCAGCAGGCTACACCAGCTCCTGCACCTTCACAAGCCCAACCCGCTTATTACCCACCACAGGCAGCCCCTGCGGCAAACCCACAACCCGTTCCGCAGCCCTATCAGCAACCCGCTCAAGTTGCTGCACCTGTGCAGCCTCCACCTACATATCATCCACCGCAGCCTGCTCCTGCACCTGCGCAACCTCAGAATCCACCTGCTGCCCAAGGGCAAGTTTACACTCAACAAAACCCGCAGCAAAACCAGAACAACCAACGCAACCAGGGCCAACAAAACCGTGGCAGGGGCCGAAATCGTGGGAACAACCAACCTCCAAACCAAGTTCGTCAAGCCCCTAATCCCCCTAATAATAAAAATGCAGCCCCTACTAACCAAAACCCTGATCACCTGCCCAAGCAGGCTAAAAACCCCAATTTGCGAACAAACCATCCTTGTTCTATTTGCGGGGTCTATGGCCACTACACACATTTTTTCCCACACATGGAGCGAGTTCGGCAACTTTGGGCTGAAGATGCCCACCGCCAAGGGCAGGCGGCTCCTCAAGCACCACCCAACCCCCCACAACCTCAGCAGCCACCTTTGGTGCTGCAAAACCCCTTACCAAACCAAGGCGTAGTGAACACCCAACCATTGGCTCCCCCTCAAGCCAACACGCCAACCCAACAACAAATCACTTACGCTGCTCCTGATCAACCCATGTTTGACTCAGGTACCCACCACTTGTTGATGATGTCCTCTGATGAAGTCAACCTCCAAACCCGGGGGAACCAATATGGCTCCACCTCTGAAGCCCCTCCTGCCGATAAACCCACTAACGCTCATCCCACTGATCAGGAATTACGTATACCTCCACCTCCACTAGATGGCGCTCCCAAAGCACCTCGTTTCCCGCTTCGCCATATTAACAATAACCCCAATGCGCGCGTTGCGTCAAACTACAACATTGTTGATGACTTAGCCCAATCTCCCGCAACCATGTCTGTGTTAGAAGTCTTAAAAAACTGCCCTTCGCAGCGCAAGACTTTACTCTCAGCCATTGGGGCTATCGATCCAAATGATTCGAATGTAATGGCGTTTGATTTGGACCAATCCGAACCCCGCATGCCTTCCTCTTTAGCACTCCAAGTTTCCGTTTCCATTCGGAATTTTGTCATCCATCGATGCATTATTGATGAAGGTGCCTCTACATGTGTCATGTCCACTTCCATCTGGCAGAAAATGGGATCCCCCACTCTCCATCAGTCCTCTACTGCGTTGCGAGCCTACGACGGTCGTTCGGCTCAACCACAAGGCCTCTTAACTAACATCCCCGTCCAGCTGGCTGGCAAAACTGTCCTCATCAACATTGAGTTTATTAATGCACAGCTTGATTATAACCTTTTACTTGGCCGTAGCTACATGTATGCCATGCGGGCGGTTGCTTCTTCCATTTTTCGTACCATGATGTTCCCTCATGAGGGACGCATGGTCAAGGTTGACCAAGTCACCTACCATGATCCCAGTGCCCCCGCGGCACCCAAAAATGTTCTCCCCATGGTTGAACAACCTGTTTCGAGTGCCACCACTTCAGTTGTTTCCTCTATGGGGCCCGGAGTTTACTCAGATGCACCCATGACCTCGACCTTTCAATCTATTCCACCCCCGTCACCCGCCACTGACGTGTCTGACCTGTGTACCCTGTCCCATAATACGTGAACTCCTACTAATCAACCGCCCTTGTTGCCTAAACCCCCTTTGGTACCTAGCCACATTGGTGCTACCCCCATCCATACCATTCCTTTCCTCTTCCCTCCATCAGGAGTAGTTAGCGCCCCGGTCATGGCTACCCTCAGCCTCCCTGGTTTAACCTTAGGATTACCTGTTTGGTATCTTTTGCCTCCCATTCCCCCACTGACACCAGATGTCGTCCTGCAACCGGTGCAACCCATTGTCACTACTAGTCAACCACCTCCCGGTGTTGCTACCTCATCGTCCTCCACGAACCCCCCCCCTCCTCTTACCAAACCCACTGGGGGCAGAGACCCTCAACCTTACTCTGTTGTCCCACCTTCAAAGACAGTAAAAAACCCCCCTGTGTTTCGTGCTCCTCCCAAATGCTCGCTGTGCGATGAGTTGGGCCATGTGACTCACCAATGTCCTTAGTTACCGGCATTACAGGAACACATGCAAATGCTTGATGATGACCCCAGTATACTGGTTGTCCAACTAGAGTCAACCCCTAAGCCTCGCGACAACTCCCTGCGCACTAACCACCCCTGTGCCATATGCGGTGTTTACGGGCATTACATAAATCACTGTCCCGATCTCCCCGATTATAGAGTAGCTCTCTATGAGATGAACAATCCAGATCTTGAGACGGAACCACCCACCAGTGAGGAGATCCTCCCCCTGGTCTCTCCCCCTTTCGAAGAGATTAATACCATTTATATGATCTCTTCCGCCCCTACTCCCTCGTCAACCGATTTGACGACACAAACTTTCCATATTGACGAAGAGATTCTTGAGGCTCTCACTGCCCCGGAGTATCCCTAGGATGACATGCACCATCATTCATACTTCCTCCCAGATGAATCCTCCTCTAACACTGCTACCCAATTTGCAGTTGAATCCAAAGACTTCCTTCCCCCCAAGGTCGACTGGTTCAAGGACCCTATTCCTGCTCCTGACGCCTTCGAGGAGGGTAACATGGCCAATATCTCACTTGTCATCCAAATTGATATCGCGGCCCCAGGAAGCACCCCCGAACTCATTACTTTAGGAGCCTCTTGCAGTGAGCAAGAGATTGAGGAATACAACAAAATATTCATAGAATTCCGTGATGTCTTTGCCTGGTCCTATACCGAAATGCCCGGTCTTAACCCTGCCATTATAGAGCACCACATTGACACATGGCCTGATGTACCCCCCTTGTTCATCAGAAACAGCGTCCCATTCATCCCTCAAAACTCCCAGCTGTCAAAGCAGAGATTTAGAAACTTTGCAAGGCAGGATTCATTTATCCTATTGCCTATACCACCTGGGTTTCAAACCCTGTTCCCGTTAACAAAAAACAAGGCAACATTAGAGTATGCACTGACTTCCGAGATTTAAACTGCGCCTGTCCCAAAGACAATTTCCCCACACCATTTATTGACCAGCTCATCGATGTGTGTGCGGGGCATGAAGTCCTCTCATTCATGGACGGTTTTTCCGGATACAATCAGGTCCAAATCCGAAAGGAAGACCAGTACAAAACTGCCTTTACTACCCCATGGGGCACCTTTTCCTATCATGTTGGGCCCACTTACTATTTATAGTCCGTTGACCTTTTTCTTGTTTCGGCCATTTTGAACCCATACGGAGTCCTTTTTCTGAACCATTTCCACCATTGGCATCAGCATGACGAGACCATCACGATGGTCACCTCGTTGCATTATTTTTTCTACATCATTTGCTCATTTTTTAGACACCGCTAGTCGTCTCGATTTGCGCGCCACTTCGGCCGTTCTTCGTTTTTCACACTTTTTATATTGCCGAATTTATTTTTCTGAGCTCGTGATGATGCTTGAGATCATTTCTCGCTCTCACTTGGTACAATTTCAACATTGTGTCCCGACACCTTGCTGCCTCGATTTGCGCACCACATCGGCCGCCATCAGAATGTTCCACACTTTTTACATGAGCTATCCACTCCTATCATACTGCAAATGTTTCGTTATTTTACCACCATTCATTCACCCCGCAAGGAGGCCCACCAGTGTTTCCCCTCACCCTTGTTCCTGGTCATCATAAATGTTCCTTGATTGAACACTTCCTCCTTGCCTGGCCATTCATTCTGTTCGGTATAATTTTATCCCTCACTTCAGAGTCTTCTTATTGCTTTCAGACTCCTTAAAATTGAAAGCACCCACGAGCATGAACTGTCCTGGGCTCGTAAAATCCGCACGACAGTACCATTCCATCACTTCAGAGTCTTCTTATTGCTTTCAGACTCCTTAAAATTGAAAGCACCCACGAGCATGAACTGTCCTGGGCTCGTAAAAACCACACGACAGTACCATTCCATTACTTCAGAGTCTTCTTATTGCTTTCAGAGTCCTTAAAATTGAAAGCACCCACGAGCATGAACTGTGCTGGGCTCATAAAATCCGCACGATAGTACCATTCCATCACTTTAGAGTCTTCTCATTGCTTTTAGACTCCTTAAAATTGAAAGCAACCACGAGCATGAACTATCCTGGGCTCGTAAAATCCGCACGACAGTACCATTCTATCACTTCAGAGTCTTCTTATTGCTTTCAGACTCCTTAAAATTGAAAGCAACACGAGCATGAACTGTCCTAGGCTCATATAAATACACATGACAGTACCATTTTATATACACACTTCTTCTAGTTCCCTAACCCATGAAGAAGTCCACCCATGCCTCTTGGTGCTATGATCGATCCTCTCGGCAGCACCCCCAATCAGGTCGCCTTTGTTCAGAGTATTCTGCAGTCTCCTGCCATTTTACCACAGCTTGAGTCTCCCTCATCCCAGTTACTCTCCCAGATCCAATACAGCTATGACCCCCTTACCACCAGTTAGTTTCATATGCTGCTCGATCCTCCCCGCCCTCATACTCTAAATAAAGGAAGTTTGAGTCCCCCACTCTACTTGCCCAGTTATTCCCCCCAGTTTATCCATCCTGCCATCAGTACTCTCACATTTCGGTTTTCCACCTCGCACTCCTATCAAGGAAACATCATTGCCTTGATAGTTGCAGGTCTCCCTCTGTCGACAACAGCCCCTCTATTCCAGAGGATAGACCCAGAGGCCCCTGCGCCTTGGACTCATCACCATCTGTGGTGAGTGCCTATGGACCATTTTGGGAGGATTCATCATTGCCTCTCCGAATGGTTGTTTCTCACATGCTCAACTTCAGCACCTTGATCGCATCGTTGAGAATCGCGTAGGATTTATATCCCTTCCATTATTTGTCGAAGACCCCGGATTTCCCCCGACTCTAGCACATTGGTGAGTCACTTCGGAATGCCTAGTTATATGTTCCCGTGGATGTCCAGGCTGTGTTGGCGATTGTATTTGGAAGTCACCCAGTTCCATGCTTCCTTGAGTACCTGGTTCAATTCCAGTTCAGTGTACCATTGTGAGTATGACCCTTGTCACTCTGATCCAGCAGCTCATCAGTTCCTTTGGTACCACATTCAGTAGCACTGCTGTCATTCCAGTGCATCAGTTTTTCAGCTCAGACATGATCAGCCCAGCAGTATGTCCCAGATTTGTGTCCCCTCTGGACCCTTATGATATACACAGTGGTTTTTTATGTATCCTACAGGTCCCTCTTTTTGGGCCTCACAGTTATGTTTATGTATCTTGATACGAGCATGGGTATGCTTGCCTCGTCCATATATTGAGCTTCTTCCTCATTCAGTATTTGAGGCCATGTATATGTCAGGACCCCATTTTTATTATTATGTTATATCCTGATACAAGCATGGGAATGCCCGCCTCATCCATATGATCAGATGATTCCTCATCCATTATTGAGGTTATGTACTTTTAGTTCTTGCAGTTGGTTCGGGATTGTTGTTCCGGGTTTCAGTTTGTTCCTTCTCTTCTCCACACCCCAGGAAAACCATATATGACTTATGATGTCCATCGGCCATACGATGAGCTCCTGCCCTCGCACATCAGGGGGCAATTTGTTAACACCCAAAAAGTGTTCACTACCTCATCTACCCCACTACATGGCTCATTTGTCCATTTTCCTACCATATTTCCTTGAAAAACCTGAAAATCCCACTAAAAAGCCCCCAAAAGGCCTAAAATGCCTCCAAAAGGCCATAAAACCACCAAAAAGCCTCCAAATGGCCTAAAATGCCTCCAAAAGGCCATAAAACCATCAAGAAGGCCTTTTTTCCTCCAAAAATATCCAAAATTCCTCTAAAATAGCAAAAATCCCCTAAAAAGGGAAGAAAAAATAAAATAATGAGGAAAAGGAGGAAAAAACCCTATACCGCTGCCCTAAACCATATGGTTTCCAAAAACCATGGGGCAGCACTCCACCACTGAAAAACTATAAATAAGTGATGGAGACCCCTTATTTCACATCCACAATCATAAGCATCCTTACTCTGCCAAAACAGCTCTGGAAGCCCTAGCTCACCGTTGAGCTACTTTCACCATTGAGAGCCCCTTTTGGCCCATTTCCACCATCAGAGAAGGAGAAGGAGCAGGCTGGAGCTTGGAGCAACCGTCTTGGATCACTGCAAAGAGCTTCACCAACCTTCACATCGGAGGTAATATCAATATAAAAACAATTCTTTACATTTTGTTGGTTTGTTTCATGCATATATTTACAGTAGTTCATTTTTCTGTTTAGCATTTTCATTTTCATTTTACTAAACTGCTACTAAGGATTCACTTCTCCTTAGTAGGTGCTCATTCGCACAAGCTAGGGGTAAAACCCTAGCTACACCATAGTTAAATTATCCTTGAGTGTTTGCATAATTCGTTGGTTGTCTTTTAGTTGATCTTTTATGGTGGGTAATTTTGTGCTTCCTTGAATGATTTATTTCCATCGGGGTGGTTCATAAATATATAATGCTTGAAAAGGAGTCATTTTTCTTGAGGTGTGATATGTAGCGTTATACCACCATTCCGCGAGATGTAGCCATTGTAACCATTTGTTCTGTTTGTCTGTGATGAAACTACGGAGGTAGGTTTCAAGACACTTGTTGACCACTTCGGTTTGCCCATCGGTTTGTGGGTGATATGCTAAGCTCATATTAAGAGTGATCCCTGCTTGCTTGCAGAATTCCTTCCAAAAATTGTTTGTGAATTTGGCGTCTCTGTCGCTAACTATAATTTTTGGGAAACCATGTAATTTGTAAATATTTTTACAAAACACTTCAGCGATTTGTTTAGCGGAGTCAGTTTTCTTTATGCCCATGAAATGAGCATATTTCGTTAGTCGATATACTACCATAAGAATTTTATCTGTACCCTCTGATAAGGGTAACCCTTCAATAAAATCCATAAAAATTTCCTCCCACTTTTTCTTTGGAATATGCAATGGGTGGAGTAGCCCTGGAGTCATGATATTTTTGCTTTTATTCCTTTGACATGTGTCGCATTCGGCTACATATTTTTGAATTTCCTTATGCATTCCTTTCCAATAAAACGACTATATGGCATTGTAATATGTTTTGAAAAAATATACGTGTCCAGCAGTAGGTGAATCATGAGATTCTATCATTACCTTAGTTTTAAACCTTGATGTTGGGTTTAAATAGATCCTTCCTTTGTGCCACAAGATGTCATTTCGCCACTCGAATTTTGAACCTCTATTTGGGTCTTCGATTAAGGCGCACGTGTTTGGACCTTTAGCATATTCTCTTAATATTTCATCGAACCATTCTGGAATATCGATTGAAATTGCATATGTCTGGAATTCATCCTTTGTAGATAGAGCATCAACGACTAAATTGTCTTTCCCTCTTTTATGTAATATCTCCATATCAAAGGTAGCGATTTTTTCTATCCACTTCTGTTGTTATGTTGATAATGTTTTTTGTTGGAGGAGGTATTGAAGACTGTTATGGTCTGTTATTATCAGTATTTTGCTCCTTAGAAGGTATTGTCGCCATTTTGTTAAGGCATGTATAATGGCCAGCATCTCTTTATCATAAGTGGACTTCAAACTTTCTCTCTTATTGAGATTTCTACTTTCGAATGCTATTGGGTGTCCTTCTTGCATCAAAACTGCTCCTAATCTGAACCCTGATGCATCGCACTCTACTAAAAAGGGTTTTGTGAATTCTAGCGTGGCTAATACTGGAGTTGAAGACATCATGAATTTTAATGTTTCAAAACATTTTTATGCTTCACTATTCCATTGGAAGGAATTTTTCTTCAATAAATTTGTGAGAGGGGCAGTTTTATGGGTGTAATTCTTTACAAATCTTCGATAGTATCCTGTTAGGCCTAGAAATCCCCTTAGTTTCGATATGCTATCAATTTTGGGCCATTCCATGATTGCCTTGATTTTACTTGGATGAACCTGGACACCTTCCTTTGATATTTTATGACCCAGTTAGTCCACTTCTTCTTTTCTAAAGGTGCACTTAGACCTCTTCGCTTAGAATTTGTTTTCTTCCAAAATGGTAAGTACTTGGCTTAAGTGTTCCAAATGCTCCTTCCATGTTCTGCTATATATGAGAATGTCATAAAAAAACACTAGTACGAATTTCCTTAAGAATGGCTAGAACAATTCGTTCATTGCAGCTTGAAACGTAGCTGGAGCGTTAGTCAACCCAAAGGGCATTACTTTGAACTCATAATGGCCTTCATGAGTGCAAAAAGTAATTTTAGCTATGTCTTCTACTCTAAATTTGATTTGGTAATAACCATATTGAAGATCCAACTTTGAAAATTACTTAGCCCCATGAAGTTCTTCCAGCAACTCATCGATGAATGGGATCGAAAATTTATTTTTGATAGTTATTTTGTTCAATCCTATGTAATCTATGCACAGCCTAAAAGACCCATCCTTATTTCATACTAGCACTACTAGAGCTGCATAGGGGCTTCTGCTTTTTGAAATGATGCCACACTTCAGAAGATCCTGAGTTAACCTCTCGATTTCTGTTTTATGGTGATGCGGGTATTTGTATGGTTTGCTATTTGCAGGTTTTGTCCCTAGTTCTATTTCGATTATGTGTTCAATATTTCTGTTTGGTGGAAGCTCCATGGGTAGTTCTTGAAACACCTTGTGATGGTTTTTAATCAAATCTTTTATCTCTATTTGTTTTTCCATGTCTCCTTCACACGTTAGAGGCTCCATTTCTTGGCATTGAAGTATGTATGTTGGTGCACCTTTCCGAAGTAGTTTTTCCATCTGATGTGATGTAACTAACTATGTCAGAGGTGGTTGGAACCCGTATAATTTGTGTGTCTTCCCAAACATCTGAAATTCAATAAAATGCTCTTGATGATTTGCAGAGTATATACCCAAGGTTTGTAACCATTGTATTCCTAGTACTACATCAACTCCTCCCAGTGGTACCATAAAAAAATATGATTCTAAGTTATATTCTTGCATTTGTAACTTGACTTTGTGACATTTTCCCACATTGTCAATTTTCTAGCCATATTCTACCATAACCTTCATGTTAGGTACTGGACAAACAAATAAGTTAAATATTTTAGCAAGGTTGGCATTAACGAAGTTATGGGTGCTGCCAGAGTCGATGAGAACTGTGACGTTATTATTTTTTATATGTCCTTTAATCTTCAATGTTTGCGGTTGGGAAATTCCGGTAATAGCGGCTAATGATATTTTTTGGGTGTCGTCCTCGATTTCTGTTTGGTAGTCTGGTTGACTATCCGCCTCGTTCTCAATTGGTTCTTCGACTTCCAACTCTGCTTCTTCTGCTTCACATGCATATAATTTCTTTTGTAAGCACCAGTGCTTAGGATCCCATTTGTCTCCACAGAACTTACATTTCCCTTCCTTTATTGTCTGGGCCTCTAAACTGGGCTTCATTCCTTCCCTGAGTTGTTCCAGTGTATATCTTGTATTTCCTGTGTATGTTGATTGGAAAGGATTCGTTTTGGAGTCATCTTTGTCGAAATGTGTATGAGCAGATTTCTTGAATTTTTTTTCAATAATCCTAGCTTTTCGTTGTACTTCCTCCAAGGTAGAGATGTTATGTAACTCTAGTTCATCACAGATGTGTTGTTTAAGACCGTGTATGTAGGTTTGTAATCGTTGGTCATCGGTTAACTCTGGGACTTGAGTTGACAACGCTTCCCACTCATAGGTGTACTCATCGACACCTTTTTTTTGTTGTAACCTTGTGAGTTTGGAAAAAATATATTTTTCTTCAACGCCCTAGAATCTTTTGATGAGGTCATTCCTGAAACTAGCCCAGTTGTGAGAACATATTCTTACATTGTTCTTCCACCATAAGTACCAATTGTAAGTGTTTCCTTCTAGATGCATGGAGGCATAATTAATTTTCTTTCCTTCGTAATGGATGTTGTGGATGTCTAGGTATTCCTCAGCTTTGTTAATCCATGCTATGCATTGTCGTTTGTCCCTGTCGTATTTGAGTAACTCGACTTTCACCCGTATTTGGCATCCTTGTGTATATGAGTTTGAGGACGACATGTTGAATAGAGGATCTGGATGCTCCAGTGTTCTTGGAGAGTTTGGATGCGGGTCATTAGATATTTGTAATCTGTCCAAGATGGCAGTTAAAACTGCCTGATTTTTCTTTTGGTCTTCTTGTAGAGTGAGGAAGGTATTCTCCATTTGTGACGTGATTTGTGTCCAAGTCGACGTCAAATTGTCACTTGTTTGTTTGATCTTTGCCTGGAGTTCCTCATAGTTCTTGTTAATATTCTCATTGATTTGGTCAAACCAAGCATCCATTGATCTTGTGATTGGAATTTTCTCGACGCTAAATGTGGATTTATTTTTGTTTGCGATATGATGCCAGCCTGCCACGTTTTTTTTTTAATAATTATAATAACAATAATTATTATAATATAGTTTTGTTTAATAATAATATTAAGAATTAATAATATTAATAAAAATATATTAATATTAATAATTTATTTAATATTAAATTGGTATTGGAGAGGAGGCAAGAGGAGGGGTGTCGGGGAGAGGCAGAATGGTGGAGAAGGATGGAGGTGGAGATGGAATGCAGTGTGAGCGTGTGGACAGTAAAGAGGAGGTGTGCAGCGGAGGTGAGATGGTGGTGGACTGGTGTCGAGAGCCGAGAGGCTCTGATACCAATGGAATAACAGAAATGTTGATGGAGGAGAAAAGAAACGTAATGTAAAATGTATAAGTAATAAATATGAAGAAGATGGTTTACAATAATAATTGCCCCGGGTATTTATACCTTAAGTGGGGAAGAGAGGTGACTTGAAAAGTCACCTCTTAGTTTAATTACAAACATTTACTAAAATTAACCTAGCTTAATATTTAAAATTAACATTTGTAACAACTTCTCCTTTCTTCATCGGAACAATGAATTCCAAGGTTGATAAAGCGAGGATTTTGTTCAGTTCCCAGATTGACAGGTGTATAATTAAGGGTCGAGCTCTAGGTCTTGCAGTTGGTCATTCGCCTAAACTTGTCTTGTAGATCATATAACTTTTCCATGTTGATGACCGACTTCAGAATAATATTGGAAAGATCAGACAATGATTTTTGATGTTCAACTTCATCAATAGCCAAGCCTTGAAAGGTGTCTTGGGATGAAATAAATTCTAGTATCTGCTAGTCATCATCAAGCACTTTTCAATTCATGACATTGTTAGGAATGGAAGTCCTGTACATCAATTCAATTTAAAAAGTTTGTGGAGACAAATCTTCAAGCGGGATTAGCCTAGATGTAGTATTGTCCAATAGATCAATGTTGAAATTCTGTGATCTAGGGACAGAATTGATATTGAATGCTAGAAAAGATTTATTCAGGTCTCTGATCAACCTTTGATAATTGATTAAACAAGGAGATAGGAAATGTATTTTGTTTCTTACCTGCTCTACTATAATCTCAGAGTCTCCTACACATTCAATCACATTTACACCCATGTCAATGGTGTTTCTAAGTCCCTGGACTAGTGCCTCATACTTAGCTACGTTGTTGGTGCATTTGAACTCCAGTCTGCATGCGACCATGGTCTTGCTCTCATTTGGATCAATGAGGACACATCTTGCACCGGCTTCATATTTAGACCTGGAGCCATCAAAGAATAAAGTCCAAACAAAAGGGTCAATTCTAAAATTAATATTTACATTGTAAACATTATGTACAATAGTACCAGATAATGGTACCGAAGAAACATGAGTGATTTGGGACTATTTCTATACATTCTATACTGGTGAAATACCGGTAGGAAGATCTCCAAAGAATGTATCGAATGTAAAATGTTCAATTTGAGAACTAAAATAGGAGACAGATTCATTGGAGCTGTCAATATCGGTCACCATTTGTTTCATAAATGGTTCCATGTTAAACTTAAGTTTGTTGGGATATCCATTTAGGGGTAACAACAAGTGAGACCAATCGGTGGCAAAGTAACCTTTCAGCTTTTCCGACCAATCTATGCTTAACCACATACTGTAATTTTTTGGGATGTCTACGATCACGATGTCAATGGTCTGATGAATTCTAGGATCCAAAGACAATCTAAGCATAACATTTATTAGCCTTCCTACAACTTTAACTTTAGACCTATCCAACTAGAAAATTTGGATAGGGAAAGGTTCCCAAGTAGCATTCAAATTTTTACAGATAGAAAGAGGCATCACATTAGATGAGGCGCTTGAATCTATAATGCAGTTGTGTACATTCCTATTGAAGATCTCAAAAGTAAGTAAGAAAAGAGGGATCCCCTTACTTCCAGGCTTCTGATTGTTTGGTCTAGGAGAAGAGTCAAGGTTATTATTTTGAGTTTCCCTAGGCTATTTTATTATCATACTTTTAGGCAGGGAATCTCTTATGTAAGGGATTTTGAGAAGATCAAATAACGATATATTGGCTTTGACTCTTTTTAGATCCTCAGCCAAATTGTACTCTGGCTCAGGAATGACAGTGTCTTTCTGCATTTGGGATTTACCTTTTTGGGAACCGATGTTGCAGGTGATGGTTCCCGCAGAGGTGGCCCTTTAGATCTAGTGTTATGAGTATGTTGTAGATTGACAACTGTGTCGGGTTCTTCTTCCTCTTCTTCAGAAAAGAAACTTACAGTGCTAACCTGTTGGTCCTCTTCCTCTTCTTCTTGGGGGGGTTACGAATCCTAATTTGATTTGTCGTCAGAGGATTTTAGGGTGTCTTGTGTTCCTGTAGCCAAGGATTTCAAAATAGAAAAGATTTCTTCTGTGGTGTATTTTGAGGAGGTTGGTTAGGTCGTCTGAAAGGTGGCCTAGCAAACCCCCTATTATTAACTTGATTTTCATTATTAGTTTTCTTGAGATCCACCATCTCATTAGAAATTTTCTGAAGGAGCTTCTTCATGTCATTCATATTGAAAGGATCTTGACTCGCGGCAGTGGGTTTAGGGAAGTTGTCAAATTTCTTGCGGGAAGTAGACGCTTGTTCAGATGATGTGTCAAGGTTGACCTTAAGGAAGAACATATCCTTTTCTACTTGAATGGATTTAGATAAAGCCTCCTACGAGGTTTCCTTACACTCCATTTTTACCCACATGGCTATCTAAGTTGGAAGACCCTTAATATAGTATGCTACCAATAATTCCTCAACAAGGAGGACGAGAGAGGGAATTATGTTTTTCAATTATGAAAACATTTGGTTGTAATCCTTCACCCTTTCATTATCTTTGGTATTTATTGAAGAAATATCTATAACTAAATCCTCTGGGGTTTTATCATCCCCAAATTTTTGAGTGAAGAGTTCTGAGAACACTTCGCATGATGGGATAGAACTGGCTTCTAAGGAAAAATACCATGTAGAACCTTTTCCCTCAAAAGTATAAAGGAATATTCTATAGACTACGTCTTCATGTATTACATTTATAAGCCTAATCACCTGGATAAAAGTCTTAATGTGGTCTTCCATAGGGATTTTTTCATCTGAAATATACTTCAAAAGCCACTTCTCAGGGTTTTTAGATAACCTATGTTGATCACCTAAGACGGAAACAGCATCTCCATATAACTAGGGCCTGTTAGGTCATTCATCAGCCATGGGAATATATTCTTCTGATGATGTTGAAGGTTCTGAGTCTGACAAATCATCTGAGGAATATGAAGAAGGAGGGGAAGGTGGTGGTCCACTAGCTAGAATGTTGTGTCGAGGAGTATTTGATTCTCGGAAAAATAAGTTAAGATATAGTCCAGGGGTCGATGGTTGAATAGAAGAATTGTTATGTTCTTCCACATTTGGTCACCTAAATCTTGGTGATCTTGATTGTTATCCTAGGGATTGTTGTTTTGGAGACGCCCCTCAGCAAACCGTTGTCGATGTTGGGCAATGCTATCGGTATTACCTTTCAGTAGTTTTTTGACTGTAATGGGCCCTAAGGTAGGTGATACAATGACATACATATTTCTAGGAGCTCTTTGTTTGTTCATAGGGGTAGCAGGGATGGCATCTGAACTTTGTATAGTTCATTCCCCTACGTAGATTCCTGACTGCAACTACGGGTGGAAATTGGGTCTCCTGCTGGACGAGGTTTTTCAGTATTCTGCTTAGGCATTATTTGCTTCAGGCCCTCCTTCTAGCACCATTTGTTGAGGCCTCAAGTGTTTATGTGGCTGAAAAGGGTCCAAGGATCACAACAGAGGATGAGAACCCAGCCAAAGGCTTTGGGAAATCCTACACGAGAATTACCCTATCCTTGAGTTGTTTGGTGTGGCTAACACCCATGGATATTTGGCCTCTGCTGGCACTCTTTAAGTCAATGAGTTTAGGTCTTGGAAGGATCCGTCTTCCTATAAAGGAAAACTGGATTGATGAGGGAAATAAAAGGAAGATGTAATCTAACTGTAAAAAGAAATCTAATCTAGATCTACACTGCTTTAAGAGAGGTATTTGGTTTTTTCACAAATCAACTTGAGATGTAAGACATATAAGCATTAAATCATATTAACAGAAATGTAAACAAGATCATTTACTTATCTTTTAACTCACAGTCAATTAATGAAAATTAACTGACAACAAATTAAAATTAACACATTCAAGGTCAAACTGCATCTAAGAATGTCAATTAAAAAATTAACATATATGTTATTTAATTTACTGTGTAATCACTTGCAGAAATAGAAAAATATTTTAACAGAATAAACTCTTTAAAAGTTTATCAGTACATAAATCACTAATAGAGAGAAATCAAGGTTGTGAATAAATGCACTCATTAATTGCAAAGGACTAACAGTAATATTGATCCATCTGAAATAGGAAAAATCATAATTTGTTAATGAAACTTAATCAAATACATAACACCATATATGAAAGGATATCATTATTGTAGTAAATAAATTTTGCAAAAAAAAATACAAAACCTGAAGTAAACAGAGGTATCTCCAGTCTCTTGTCCATATTTTTTCCCTTCCAAAAGTCCCACTTACATGTGAAACCCACCCTTTAAATAATTATTAGAAAGAGTAGATTCCCATCAAATTGGGATCGAAAAATATAAATAAAACTAATATCCAAGGAAATCCCACCATCTGTTCCAAATCCCTAACAATTCCTCAATGTTGGGATAGTTAGCTGATTCGAAACCAAGTTGAGCATTATATTTATAATTTTCCATTTCGTTTTTAGCTAACTTATGCCAGATGTAGATGTAAATGTGGATATTTCCCTCAATAGCCAAAGCTTGTCTGATTAACCGATCCACATCTTCAATGGTGATATGATCGAGTCCCTGAATTTTATCTTTTTCTTCATCTCATCGACGTTCAACTTGCTTGATCATCAGTCTTGGAGGACATGTGTTCTCAATAAGATCCACTGTGGGAAAATGCAATGTCTCCATGATACCATCAACAACATACCACCTTCTTCGACATATGGCCTGTGATTACTTGATGGTATTTTCAACCATCTCATTAAGGTCAGGCCAAGCACTTAGTACAGTTCTGACCTTTTTCATTTGAAAACTGTTGAGGATGATAATGTTTTCAGGCTTTTCCTTCATATATATTTGCCAATCTATAATAGCATCATAAGCCTTGGAAGATTTCTCTCTTTTTTCTACCTGGTCTTTAAGGACAACATACATCTGACCAAAAGCAATATGGGTTTCATAAATATCATTCAAAGTATGGAACAAGTCAGTTATTAAATCATAATGCTCCTGATTTGTTCTGATAGCCAATTCTTTAAATTCCTCTTGTGAAAACCTAGAGAACGAAGAGGAAGTTGCACTTGCAGTTGCATCTTCACATTGGTTTTCAAGTGAGTCTATCCTTTGAGTAAAGGTATCATTTGCAGTATTCTTGTTTTGCAGCTCAACCTGAAGAGAAGCACTTTTGACCTATATCTCATTTTACTTGTCCTCAGGTGTCTTCATAAGATCAGTAACATGAGCCTCATGTTCCCTTCTAGTATTTCCAAGCTCTTCCTTCAGCTTTTTTATCTCCTCTTTTCTCCTATCAAACTCCCTATTCAAGGTGTTAACAGCATGGAGGTTCACACTTGTGAATGCACCCAAAGTAACAGTTGTATCTGCTGCATCTACCTATGGGTCACCGGACTACTGAGTACAGACTATTTGATCAGTGACAGATACATCCATACCACTTTGATCCCTAGCCCTTGTTTTTCCCCTTTTAACCACTGCTCTATCAGACTTGCTATAATAATAATACACAAGATATATTACAATGTCTTCATCAAACTCAGCACTTGGCTCAGTGGATGTAGAAGTCCCAACCATTGTGGATACCAAAGAGGATGTCTGAGTGATGATAGGAGGGGGCATGGGAATAGTAATGTGAGTGGTAGAAGGAAAAATGTTTTGAATAGTGGATATGTCAAAGGTTGGAGAGAAGAGTGGGGTTGAAGTTTCATAGGATGGGAAGTGGATGATGACAACTAAGAGTGGTGAGGAAGGCATCAAGATCTTTTCAGGACTAGTTGATGATGACAGAGTAACTAAGGGTAGGTGTAGATGAATCTTAAAAAATGGTTCTTATGTAGTGGTAGGTTTCAGTGTGGGGGCTTGCACAGAAGCAGATGTGATAGATATAGATGTAGAGGTCAAAGCCTCATACAACTGAGACAGTGCAGGTGATACAGCTGCTCCAATAGGTAAAGTAGACAAAGTCTAAATGGATGAAAGGAGCAATGCTGGAGACAAGGAGATAGAAACAAAAGTAGATTGTGAAACTGTAGGGACAAGGATAAAATATTTCTTACCATTACCATTGATAAAATTTGTGAATGGTTGCAAATATTGATCCACTTCTTTAGTGCAGGCGTAGAGGCTATTACTTCTTATTCTAAGTCATAATCAACCAAATTTATAGTAGGAGTTGGAGAGAAAGAAACCTGCATCTTCAGTATTTTAAATGGATTTTGCTTAGCCATTTCTTGATCATCATTTGGTTGAGTGACTACAACAGTCACCTGGATATCAACTACAGTCTGAGCAGCTGCAGCTACAGCTGCCTGAGTGTCAAGCATAGAGGTCATTATTACTAGCTTCTGTCTTAATTGTTTTGAGGTATGCATCAAGGCTTTCAACTATTGACAAACTGTTACCTCTGGAAGGTGTTCCATTAGACCTTTTCCTTTGTCCCCATCTAGATGGGTTGCCACTGATGGAAATTTTGTTGCTTGGGATTCCTTTTCTTCTCTGTCCTTTCTCATTTTCTCCAAGAGGTCCATTTGCATTGCTCTGTAACTTTGAATCCTATCTTTAAGTTCCTTTTGATGCTATAATATGTGAATTTTCTCATCTTTGCTTTTGGCTTTATGCAAGACTTTAGAAAATGTATTGACACCCTGGAAAATGGAATCATCAGGAAGTTCCTCATGAGCATAAGAAATTTTGATATGGCATTGCTTAAAGTGAGCATCAAGGAATCCCTTGGGATCATGTCTTCTCTTGCTAGTAAAGCCAATCTTCAAGGAAACTATCTGTTTGCCCAATACTGCAGCCTAGGTTGTAGTTGGGATAACCAATGATCCAAGGTTCAAAGGGAATTTGGGCCAACCTTTTCTTTTAGGGCCAACGAGTTTCTTATAAAAGCCATCAATGACAGTCTGGAAATCCACTTCTTCTAGGACCAACCAGTCAGGGACAATCCTGGGAAGCATGTGAACAGTGTTGCCACCCCAAATCCTGATTTATTAAAAAGACTCACCAATGTACCAATCACCCATTGTAGCAATGAAATTTCTGTCTTCAATTGAAAATGCAGTAGCTTCCTTTTTGAAGATTGAAAAATAGATGCTGCCAAGGAAGTGTTCACATATATCATAGAACCTGGCTGCATAGTTAGTATCCCACAATTCTGAATAATAAATGGGCACCGAGGGAGCTGGTAAAGTTCAGTTCAATCCCAAATTGGGATATTGGAACTTAGTGCAAAACACATAAAAAATGAAGGCTAAAAAGAAGAAATTGGGCTTCTTTCTGGTAGTGGCCTTCTGGTAGTCTTGGATAGAGGTTTTGAGTTCTAGTGACAATATGGATGCCCATGGGAAATAATCGACAGTTGCTAAAACATGATGAGCTACTGGATCCCATTCAGCCTTGAACACATAACCATTAGGAAGGCCATACAGTCTGCATAACATGGATGCCAATAAGGAATAGGGTTCTTTGAACAAGGTGACAGGGTAAAGGTCGTCGGCCCTCTGTGAGAATTTACCAGGTTCGTGCATCCAATATTTTAACATTTCATCGAAATTGAACCTGGTCTTAGAGGATTGAGTAAATTTAGCAATAAGAGGTTGAATGGATGGCTTAAGGGCATAATCCCTGGTAAATACCTCTAGACAAAAATTGGCTAGCTATGACCCTGCACTATTGTTGAAGGAATGGTCTTTGGGGTTTGTGTGTTCCATGATCCATTTGACCGCATAATTATAGGGGAGGGTAGAAGGTATGGAAGCAATGGAGTGAAGTCCATATTCCTTAATTCTTTGGTAGGCCAACTGGTTGTTTTGGATATCAGAAAAGTCATCATTGTAAAAAATTGCGTAAACCCTAGACCATTCAATTTGGTAAGTATCAGTGATTCTGCCACTGGTGTCTGAGAAAATACCAAAGTTCGGTTCCTTGGTTAACATATCCTTTTGAAGGATTTTAAAGTGGGTAATTCTTGCCATTCTTGGAAATTTGGAGAAAACTCTGTTTAAAAACAACGTGAAATGATAAATCAAAGCTAATTCAAGATAAAGTACAGTAATCAATTTGGATGAAGAAATGACTAAGACACTAACCTATAATCAAACTGGACTGTGACGATGTTGCCTAGTAAAAACGCAGAGAAAATTCACGTAGCACAATAATTCGCAACAGTAAAATGGTAAAGAAATTGTAAAAGGCCAATCTATATATAGATTTCTTGGGGTTCAAATTAGGACCCTAGGCTAAAATAAATGGACTGTTGACATTAAAACTTGCGGGATGCAGGATCATAACTCCAGATTTAAATTTTATTAACCATCCCGCAATTCGCATTCCGCAATTACAGGATGCGGGATGAAAAAAGTACCGAAGTTTTATTCAATCTCTTTTGCAATCCTCATCCCTCAATTTGTAGGTTGCAGGACCACACAACAAAATAAATCAATCAGATTACTCCCACAATCCGCAATCCGCATTCCTCAATTTTTGGGTTGCGGGATGACACACTATACTTACAAAAATGCTCCCGCATTCCGTATTATGCAAATTGTGGGATGCGGGTTGGGGATGGAAAACTCATATATCAATCAAATTACTCCCACAATATGCATTCCATAATTTTTGGGTTGCGAGATGACACACTATCCTTACAAAAATTCTCCCACATTACGTAAAATTGAGGGATGCGGGCTGCGGGATGGAAAACTCACAAATAATAAAGTTTAAGCTCCCGCAATCCGTAAATTGTGGGTTGCGAGATGCGGGTTGTAGGATCACACAATGTTTGTAAAATATAGTCTTCTGCAACTCACCAAAATAACACAAATCATGCATAAATCTAAAAAATTCAACTAAGTTAAATCAAAGAAACCATTATAAACGTTATGGGGACCCCAAAACGACTTAAGGAATTTAGAACAGTTACCTTTGCATGTGTAATGGGGGCTCCCGTGTTTTGGATAACATGGGATCTGTTGTACCTACAACACTATGATAAATGAAAATGGACAAATATAGCCATAGCCAAGAGATATACCAATGAAATGAAAAGGCCGCCACTGAATATTTCTTAGCATAATCCAAACTCAAAAAATTGAAACTTTTGTCCCTTGTTGCAGGTAGAACCAAAAAGGTATTTGTCATATTTG
The DNA here is from genome assembly GCA_001517045.1 of Pseudotsuga menziesii. Classification (NCBI taxonomy): domain Eukaryota; kingdom Viridiplantae; phylum Streptophyta; class Pinopsida; order Pinales; family Pinaceae; genus Pseudotsuga; species Pseudotsuga menziesii. Next base: position 831,271 of record LPNX010317687.1, on the reverse strand, counting down.
TCTTCCTCGATCGAGGGAAGTTTAGGGATACTAGAGGAAAGTGAGTCATTTAGTAGGTCTACAAGAGTGAGATCAACTAGATGTCAAAAGATTAGAAGAAAATTCAAGAAATGCATGGATTTGTTTCTCCCTGAAGGGGGTCATGTTCTTATGATGATGAGACCATAGGAAATATCAAGGTTCCCTTGATGTAAAAACATCTAGTGAAATAATGGATACCCAAGCATCTTCCTCAAATAAACAAATATTTTTGTGTGAATGAGAGGATATATCATATTGCACCATCGTCATTACATGGTTTGGGGTTGTTTTGCATGGATGGAATAACGGTCAGTTATGACATTTGTACTGAATTGATGGACTATGTTGGATGTTGAAATATTGTAAATTCAAAGGATATTCTAAATGTATTTTACTGATGTACTCCAAGGGAGATGTATTATTCCTCCATCGAGATATTACTATTGTATTTGGTCATCATCGAGTCATGAGGTAAAGTCTCCATTGTAAGTCGGATCAATAGTACCCTAATGAATATAATAAATATCGTATTGAGTATTCCTAGGTGAAGTCATCCCAGTCAGTTAAGTGGGGCCGACTTGTTAGTTTAAAATTCAAGTGACAAAAAGAGTATAAATAGAGGATTTGTGTACCTCATTTGAACACACACTCACTTGTGTATAGCGCATAGGAGAGAGAGATGTATATATCTGCTGGAATAAGGTGCACCTGTATGGGGTCTTGTATTTTACTTTTTGTTAAATCTTATACAGAGGAAGTTTTGTTGAATTTTCTTCCATATGAGGGTTTCCCAGGATAAATCTTTGTGTTCTTTTGTGTGGTTGTACTTGTCTATCTTTCAGTGATCCTTTTGCATATGGTTATGATGTTATAATGCTAAATGTTTTCAGATCTTGTATAACCATTAAAAAATTAACATGGTATTAGATCTACCCTGGAAGAAGTCTTTTTGCAGCTGAAACCCTACTATAGTTACAACTACTGAAGATTAGGGTTCATGCTTGAAAACCGTAGAAGACTAAAACTAGTCATGTTTAGACTTTCACTATATCTGAAGATTGGAGAAGGATCAGGAGCCAATACTTTTACAGGCCAAAGGTTAAATATTGATGTACCCTGTGTAAAAATTTTAGCCTTAGATTCAGTATAATACAGGAGATATGATTCCTCCAATGAAAGGTTCCAACCTCTCTCAAGATTCATCCTTAAACATGTGACCTAGGTATAATTACTATATATCAGGATAGGAAGGTCCAAATGCAATTTAAAAATATGTTTTAGATAGGGAATATATTTTAGTTTTTGTGGTAATATTTTCAGACCCATAAGGTGAAACAATGACACGTGGAATTTCGTCCAAGTTCGTTATGTTGAACAGTCCTCAAATAATTCACCTTTGGAAAATTCACATAAGTCCCAATTGGTGAAACCAATTCTGCTCTAACCTATGGGGTTGGAAACAAGACAGAATAGGATATCTCAGTATGAATTTTCAGACTCATGGGAGAAATAATTTTGGAGATGCAACAAAAACAAGATCAGGAAATTTTGCAGAAGAAATTGAAGAAAACTAGGGCATCAGATATTTTGCAGTTCTGTTCACAGTTTTGGGAAAGTGAGTATGCTAGTGGCACATATTTCTATCCAATCAAATATGAAAGATACCTAATTTGAAAAATTATGGTTTCTTTGTCAAACCCTAGGTCCACCAGAAGCAGTCTTCTAGAAAATATTCCAAGCAAGCATCAGATTGAAGCAATCTCATTGGTCAAAGAAGAAGCTGCAGATCCAGAAGGAGATGAAGAAAAAGCACAAAAAGGAATCTACCAAAAAACAAAGATAAGTATTTGAATTATATTTCCTATATATTTTGTGTATTATGCATGATAGAATGTTTTCATTAATGAAAATATACTACTAATATGCATGTTATGGGTAAGTATCCCATGGTGCTATACAACACTCTATTGCTACTTGTCTAGAATGAAACCTATTTGCTGACATATTGGATTAGTGCACAAGCTCAATGATGTTATGGTAGATATGGAAGGCATATGGAAAGTTTCTGTGTGTATACGGGATATGGATGAATGTTGTATTGGATAATTAGTTGCATGTTGCATAAGAATGTGTCATTATGCATATGTCCTATGAAATTTTTCTGACCATGAAACTGGTGTATGTGACTTGTAGGAAAGGTCATGTAAAACCACCTATAAGAAAAGGAGGATAAGACTTGTTCCAAATAATAATAGATGACCATTCAGGATTCACTCCAATAAATATGAACTTGAAGCTCCTAGGGTCATAGACGTCATGACGGAAGAAGTAGCTTCAAAATAATATAAGAGAGCGGTAGATCCACCTCGAGAGATGAAGACCATATTGGGCATGAGAGATAACTCAAGATGAAAAAAATTATGGAGGTACTTCCAAACTAAATTAAGAGGCCTCATATACACTCTAGTTATGTGGCACAGTTCAGTGACATCATTGATGCATACCCTTCTAGCTATGGAAGAAGCTATGATCAAAGAGTACCAGTTGATAATGGGGAATGAAGTCTAGGATATGGTTCTAATACTTGAAGGGAAGTCCATAGTGTCTTCCATGTGGATATACAAGAAAAAGTATACAAAGAAAGTTTCATGGTTTGTCTCAGAAACAAGGAAAATACTATGGCATGACATACTCTACTAACCAGACACACTCTCGAGTAAAGTAGAAGTATATATCGAGCAAAGAACCACCTGTCCAGAATAGGATTTGCATGAGCAAAGAACCATTGACTACAGAAGATCTCCAAGTTCTACATGGTACGATAGGATGGACATCTTCCTGATTGACTAAGGATTTACCAAGAGTAAAGTGGGTTCCAACCTTCAAGGTTGAATGTGGAATACTGGGATATGTCGATGACCTGATAGGATGAACTCATGGTAGAATCAACAATGGAAGAATACCAGTCATTAATGGAAAATGATGTTTGGGATATAGTACCCAAACCAGAAAGAAAGGGTGTGGTATCTTCCAACTGGATCTACAAGATAAAACATGTTGTTGATGGAAGTATTGAAAAATACAAGGCAATATTTTTGGTTAGAGGATTCTCTGAGAGAGAGGGAATTTATTATGAAGAGACATTTGTGCCAATAGAAAGGTACACTTCCATCAAAACCATCATGGCACTTTCTTCCATGATGAAGTGAAATCTACACCAGATGGATGTAAATACAACCTTCCTGAATGATGTGATTGAGGAAGAAGCATACATCAAACAACCACAAGGATTTTAAGTCGAAGATAGTGTAGTGAGAATTTCTCCTCGCTACAGGGGCAGGAATGGCTCCCTTGTTCCTATAGGGCACAAGGGTAGGTTCCTAACCTTTGAAAACAGTAAAAAACAAAATGGAAATATGACATAAATAGAGCAGTGAATTGAAACTAAGCTAATCTAAGCAAGAACATAAGCAAATGGAGCACTACTGTAAACTAGATCTAATAGCTAATGACAGAAAATAAAGAAGAGGAGATGAAGCACTGTTGAACCCCTCTGAACACAGTAGGTTAGGGTTCCACCTCCAAAACCTGTAAAATAAACCTAAGCTACAATGGAGAAAACCTGTAAACAATGTTAATGAAAAACCTGCAAACAGAAATGAGGGTTAGGAAAAAAAACAAATAAACAACCATGAAAAGAAATTATACCTCACTTAGGTGGAAATGGGCCACCATGCCCTAGCTCATGGGAGCACCTCTCTCTTGGTTGGGAAGCAATGGCTTGATGAGATGGAGATAGAGGAGAGGGAGAGTGGGTGGTTTGAGAGCAAGAGGTCTCAAAGCATCCACATGCAGCATAACAATAGGCAAGTGAGGAGTGTGTTGAGAGTGACCCCCCACCCTCCTTTTATAGTTTTTCCAAGGGATTTTAGGGTTTTAAGCCCTTGGTCAGGGCTTTAGCCCCTTTTTTGGGCCTTTATCCCCTTCTACCTTAACTTTAGCTCCTTTCAGGGTTTTAGCCACTTTTTTAGGGCTTTAGCTCCTGGGGGGCTATTTTGGGCTCTTTTTTGGGGTTTTTAGCCCTTTTCTTCATCCTTGGGATCTTTTGGAGGTGTGGGGGTCAAATGGAAGGTCTTATGGAGTGAAATGAGTGTTATGAAGTGGTTTCCTTGGGTGGTGTAGGCCATTGAGAGCTATGTGGGGGATTTTTGGGTTAACAGATTGCCCCCTGATGTGTGAGGGCAGGAGCTCAACGTATGGCCAATGGACATCATAGGATTTGCTGTAAAGAGGTGGTGCTTCTGGTGCTGGGGCATGGTGGCTTTTGGTTTTTGTATTAATTTGGTTCCCATCAATGGGTGAGATACAATAAATGTGTGACATGTATATGGATGAGGCAGGCATTCCCATGCTCGTGACAATGTCAAAAGAATCATTTGATCTATGCTCTAAAATACAAGAGCCGATCATATACAACTAATGTTACAATGATGGTTGCCTCCATGTGAGGCTGAATACAATACTGATCTGGTACATTGGACCCATGACATTCTCATGGAATGCTATATCTTCATGACTGAAGGTATGCTAGATCTAGTACATAGCTGTATGGACTCGCTGATTAAAAGTCAAAGTCTCTGCGGTACAAGTATGCTGGATCAATCATAAAGGTATATCGAAGCACTGCTGGGGCTTTTGATCACTGTCTCCAATGCAACACAGAAATCACAAGGGACATAACCTATTTTAGGCCCCTTGAGTGGACTCACCAACATGCTAGAGTTGGGTGACATCTGGGGTCTTCGACCAAGTACTGTGCAGAACAAACCCTGTACGAATCTCAACGATGTGATGATGGAGTCGAAGTTGAGCACGTGAGAAGCAACCATCCCAAGAGGCACTAAGGACTCCTCTCAAGTGGTCCAAGGAACTCATCAATGATGTTAATGAAACCAAGGTATAGGGACCTCTGGGTCTATCCTCTGGAATATGTGTGTTGGCGTCGACAGAGGGAGACCTGCCCCTAGTCAAGGAAATGATGTTTCCTTGACCAGGAGTGCGAGGGATAACCGAAAGATGTGAAGAAATCTGCAGACTGACTCACTGAATTGGGGGGGAGGGGAGGGAAGGGAAAGAACTGAACATGGGCAGGGGGGGAGTGGGAGACTCAAAATTCCTTTGTTCAGAGTATGACGACAGGGTGGACCAAGCAGCAAATGAAACTTAACTCATGAGAATGGGATCATAGCTGTAATACCAAGGATGTCGCTGTAGATAAGAAATACTTGGAGGCGGAGGACACTTTTGATACTGATGGGATCCAAGGAAGACACATTGCAGAGTACTCTGAACAAAGGTGACCCAATGTGTGGATGTTGCCAAACTATTTTCTATGGGGTGGTGTCTAGGGACACCATCATGGTACGATCTCATGGATTTTTGGTGAGCCCGAGAAGGTAAATGCTCGATGGTGCTTTTAATTTTAGAGAGTCTGAAAGCACGAAGAAGAATCCAATGGTAGTCTCCTATGCCCGAAAAAGGATAAAATTATGCATAGGAGAGCTCACTCATCCTAGAGGGGATGAGAGACTTCTTTACCATTGGTAGTCCAATCAGGGCGAAAAAGGTTAAACCTATACTAATTGGATGGTCATTCAAATACTTTTACGAGCATGAACGAAACCAAGTTTGTTCAGCAATATTTTCTTGTTGAGATAGCTGGAAAAGAGCTTAACGACAACCGGTGGTGGGATTTTTCGTAAAGTGCATCCCCTCTGCCTGAGAAAGCACAAAAGTATGCAGAAGGGAACGGTCTTGGCTTGAGTGTGCCAAGGAGGTCCTTTTCATGAGGTGGTCTACATGGTCCGCAAAAGGAGGTAAACAAGACGATGTAGATGGCCTTTCCTATACTTTAGTGAGTAGGAAAGGAAGCAGCTGCGCTCGGTGATCTTTTCATTTTTTTAAGGAGTCAGAAGAGAGCTTAACGAAACTCCAGTGTGGTCAACCGATTGTGGTGGCATGAGCGGTGCCCCATGTCGGGACGGTGGACGGAGGTCCAAAGTTCATCCGCGTAGTATGGACAAAGCAGAAGGCTCTCAAACATACTGATACATGTGTGGGATATATCACGGTAGAGGCCTACGAGACGGTGCAGAAGAGGCATACAAAACAAGGTGGCTCTCGAACAGAGGTCAGGAGAGCGTGTGTGTGTGTTGCGGTGGGAGAACTTGACTACATGTGATGTAAGTACAAGTCCGGAGGCATTTATATGCCAAATACATGCAAGAAAAGAAATCATTTTGTGGAAAGTGGTCCAGAGGTCCACGTAAGGTGCGGTAAATGGAAAAGACAACTATGTGTACAAAATAAAACCCAAAATTACATTTCTAAATGGGCGGTGGCCCGAGGAAACTTCTATGTCAAATAGATGGAATAAAAACAAAAGGTTTTGTGGATGATGGTCCAGATGTCTACATAAGGTTCAGTGAAAAAGAAAATTATAAATACAAAAAGTAAAATTATAGTACAATCCTTAACGGGCGGTGGCCCGATAGCTTGTATGAGTAGCGGTCGAGAAGTGTGATACGAGTACCGATCTGTAGACACTCGCATCGTCATGTCATGGCTCATGAGTCGAGCTGACTTGTGGGAGGTTGTCCTAAAATTAACTTATTAAACATGAGACAATGGTCTCATAAAGAGATATAGGGTGGAATTCGGAAACCAGTGGCGCAAACGACGTCTCAAACGGAGTCCGTATGGTCTTGTTATGTCGATCAGAAGAAATTAGGTCAAACGGGGCCTATAAAAGGGGAGGGTCCACATGGTGAAGTATCATTGTCACTGTTCATTGTGGAGTTGGAGAGGTGGGCCCTAATTCTTCATTTGCTGATTTCTCTTGATCTGATCAATGGTTTCACGAGCCACAACTTGCAGGTAAAAGGTCTCACTGAACCTCTTCATTTTGATGGCTTATTTGCTGAATTTGACCACCTAGAGGCCCCCCATGAGCTGTTTGGGGTTTCTTGTGCACAGGTCGGTCATTTCAAAGGGAAAGGTGTGCCCTGGGCGCACCTGTTGGGCCATTATGAGTGCTCTAGATGCTCCTTTTGCTCAGATAAGTGCGCCCTGGCCTCCTTTGGGTGGTTTTTTGATGGTGGGGATGTCTGACATCAGGGTTTTTGCTTTGTATAGGATGGTGAAGATAAAATGGAGGGAGAGAGACTGTAAGCCAGTCAAAGATGCATCATTATGTGACGGGGGTGTTAGAGATACACTCACCCACTGTGGGTTGCTGAAGTTTATGAGGATTCCGCTTATGCAGAGCTTGGGTTTACTGATGCAAACCCTGATCGGTTTTTGGGATGGTGTTGAGGAGGTGTTCCTCTTCCAAGGCCAGTGTATTGAGATTACGTTGGAGGATGTGTATTTCATTACTGGGTTCCCAATATTGGGAGTAGTTGGTGACTTGGCACCTGTACTGTCTCGGGGGGAGACATTAGAGGATCTATGTGATCGACACTGTTACACTATGGCGTATGTGCGTGGTTCTTACATCCTGATGTGTGACATCGAGGAGTTTCCTACATGGGTGGTGGGGACCTTACTATAGTGTATCTTGGGTTCCACGGGGAGCCACAAGATTTCTGGTGGCTAGCTATAGCTAGTTGAGCATGCCATTGGTGGGACATATTATGCATGGGGCCAGATGTACTTGCAAGTTGTTCAGCATCAGCTGAACAAGTTGAACATGACTGGCGCTGGTTTTTGCTTTGGCTCCTTCCTATGTTCTTTCTTCTTTGAGAAAGTACCTACACTTCGTCCTCATCAGGCTGTGGAGGACAGTGTTCCGTGGGAGCCGAGGATGTATAGGTGGTGCCAGATGATGATTCACGAGAGTGGCAATAGAGTGGGCTACTTCTTCACAGAGGAGTTGTTGGAACAGTGGATCCAACTGCCTGTGGTGATCAAGGAGTACCTGTATGCAGGTATGGACTTCCAAGGAGATCCTAAGATGCCCCAACCTCCTGGTCAGGCTTGGGGACCAGCTAGTATGTATGCTTGATGTTTTAATGTTCATGTTTGTGCATAGTATAGTTGAGCTGGTTAGTGATTTTCATATTGATGTATGTGGACTGATGGTGTCCTTGTTTGTGTGTGCAGATGTTGGTCCTCACCCGCCACCTGGCCATCGGAGGCGGGTTGTTACTATACCTCCTGCGGTGGCTGCTATGGTGACCCCTTTTGGGAGCTCCCGCAGGCGGCAGCGGGATATGGATGGAATGGTGCCCTACATGGAGGAGGTAGCTACTGGAGTGTCAAATGTTGGCTGGTAGCACTTGAGCACTAAATTTATTGCTGCTATTCGCAATCTTCCTCCTGAGCTAACGGGTGTGATGAGGAAGATTGCTGTTGCTTGCGAGCACTTTCACCAGACGGTGAGAGGTGGTATTCTTGCAGAGGATGCGTCCTCTTTAGAAGATGATGATGTCGAGTTAGATGATGAGTTTGAGTCGGATTAGCAGCCTTGTGGGGCTATTCCTAGTGCGTTGGTGCACTTAGGGGTTTTTGTGTCGCTTATGTATATCCTGTTGAGAAAGCATATGTGGCTTCTCATTTTGTATTGGACATGTGACTTATGGATTTATATGTATATATATTTTTTATGCACGTGGATGCACTTTTATGGTTTTATTATGTGAGTCTTTTTATTGTGTTGTGGGATGAAAATGCCTATGTGATGTATTATTACACTGTGTGTGTATTTTTAGACATGATTATGCATTATGTTATGGTTGTATGTTTCCTATATGCTGTTATGGATGTGCCAATTTAGAATATCGTTAGCCATTTGATCTGCGACACTATTGAGGTTCCTGGGAATGTGTGTGAATGTGATGGATTCAAATGTTCTGACCATGTGTTTAGTGCACAGGTACTTTCTAAAGAGGCAGGGATCGCGAACTCGGCAGTGGTTGTTCAGTTGAGAAACAAGCAGTTGGGAATATAAGAAGACATCAAGATGATGAATTCCTAATTGTAGAGCGGTGGCCAAGAGACCATTAACACCATAATACTCCGCTTGGTTGTTGGTTGTGGCACCCATGCATATTCCGTCAATGTGGATCAACTCGTGCGATGGGGAGTATATTACCCATGCAGCCAAGGCGAGGTTCAGGTACCATCTACGAATCCCATATACTGATTTGAGGTGTGCTCCATCTGAAGCAATGAAAGGAAATGATACATAAGACTCAATTGGGAAAAAAGTGTAAAAAAAAAAATGGAAAGACTATAATACAATTTAGAACACTGTCACTCAAAGGGGTGACGTTAGGGGGAAAGTCGTTTGGACTTTCCCAGGATCAGTGGTCATTCCTTTGTGTGAAATGATGAATCCTTGTAGACGACCCTTGGGGACACAGAAAACACAATTGGATGGGTTCAAGCGGATTCTGCACTAGCGACATCGCATTAGGACTTGTCGCAAGTCATTTATGTGTTGTGTGTGGTTTTGCGACCACGCAATGAGGTTGTCGAAACACACCAACATGATGTGAACAAGATCACAGAAGCAGTGCATCATGGTGCACTGGAAGGTGGCTCCAGCATTTTTAAGGCCAAAGGGCATGACTCGGTAGGTGAATGTGCCCCATGGGGTTGTGAATGCCGTTTTGTAATGGTATTCTTTTCGGATTTGGATTTGGTTGTAGCCGAAAAAACCGTCCATGAAGGAGAAGGCCTCATGTCCGGCGCATGCATCAATGATCTGGTCGATGAATGGTGTGGGGAAGTTGTCTTTGGGACATGCCCCATTGAGATCGTGGAATTCTGTGCAAACGCGAATGGTACCCTATTTTTTATTCACGAGAATAGGATTAGAAACCCAAGTTGTGTATGCAATGGGATAAATGAAGCCGGCTGTGCGCAACTTCTCTATCTCGACTTTCACTGCAACCACTTTGGATGGATGGATGGGCTGTTGCTTCTGGTGGACGGGTGCCACATCAGGCCATGTGTTGATGTGGTGTTCCACAATGGATGGATCTAAGCCAGGAATCTCAGTATATGACCAAGCGAAGATGTCACAAAATTCTTAGAAGAGAGCAGTGTAAGCATTGACCTCTTTTGGGGAGCAAGAGTTGGTTGAGATGTCGATCTTAATGGTTGGCAAAATGTTTGCCATGTTCCCTTCTTCGAAGGAATCTGGTGCTAGGATTGGGTTCTTGAACCAGTCAACCTTCCCATGGATTAAATATTTGGTCTCCACGGAAAACTGGTCAAATTACGACACAAGCTCTTCCGGGAGGAAGAACGAGCGATGGTGCATGTTGTCCCATGGGTATTCTAGGGCGGTCAGAGCTTCAAGTATCTCCTCATCATTTTTGAAGCAACGAAGTGACAGGTCTAATGGACTGTCGTTGGAGATGGGGATGAGCTGGTCGGGGGAACTAGACATCATATAAATGGAAATGGTGTCGGATGAAGGAGGTGGTGGTGGGTGAACTTCTTCGAACAAGGTGATCTCAGACTCAAGGGAATGGTGACGGAGGTTAGAAAGAGCCATTCAAAATTCGGGTAGGTCTTGGAAATGGTGGGAGTAATGTCCATAAAAGCTACAAAGGGCGCAAGCATGGTTTGTCCTCAATGCCTTGTTCTTGACTAGTGGTGCGGTTGGGAGTTCAACCATGTGGATGTTTTCATTCATATCCATGGCGTTTAGATGCGCATGGATCACTGGGATTTCAGGGCAATTCTGAGTTGGATGGCCCTGTTGTTCGTAGATGGCACAAGGTGGGACTTGTCGTGGTTCTGCAGTGGCTTTGGTGTTCTTTCCCCTAGCCCTTTTGGGTTGGGGCGGTGTAGGTGCGGGTGCGGTGGTTGGCTTATCCAGACCGGGTGGGGGGTGGGACTCAACCGCAATAGGTTGAGCCGGAGTTAACACAACCTGGGGCATTGCTGGTTGAGTTAGTGGATCTAGATACCACACCGGGATCCCCAATGTAAAGTTGGGTAGGCTTAAGGTGGCCATGACCGGCTTGCTCATGACACCGGGTGGGGGAAAGAGGAAGAGAATTGTATGGACCGGAGATGAGCCCACATAACTCCCAGCTAGTTGCATGTGGGGGTGAGGTTGTGGTTGCGGCTTCGTGTAATGCTGCTACTACGGGTGATGTTACGTCTACTGTTGGCATTATGGTTGTGGACGATGTTGTGGTTGTGGTTGGGGCTGCAGCTGTGGTTGCTGTTTGGGTGTAGCGATGCTTGATGAGACCATGCACAAGTCCGTAGTTTGCTTTTGTTTCAGTGGTGGTGACACCAACAGGAAAGGAGCCGTCATGGTGGGATTGGCAAACAACCCAAGGCCCACATTCAACAGCGGGGAGGCTGGCGTGTTTTCAACCACAGTGTTGGTTGCAGGGATGACATTATCATGTGTGGTCACCCCTTGCGGCTCAGTGGTGGTGATGGTATGGATAACGTTGGCAGGCACTGTTAACCCTTGCGGATCATGGTAGGTGAGCTAGTCAACTGTCACAATCTTCCGTTCGTGGGGGAACATCATGAGGTGGAAGACAGTTGGCAGGATGAATTGCATGGCATACATGTAACTCCTCCCAAGGAGGAGGTTATAGTCCAATTGAGCATTGATGACCTCGATGTTGATCAGTACTGTCTTCCCGGCTAATGTGATAGGGACATGGGGGAGGATTCCTGGGGCTTTAGTGGGATGTCCATCATAAGACTGTAGATTCATGGAGGACAGTTGCAGAATCGGTGATCCAAGCTTCTGCCAAACCAAGGTAGACATGACACATGTGGATGCCCCCTCATCCACTATGCATCGGTGCACAACCAAGTTCCGGATGGATACCGGGATTTGGAAGGAAATAGTGGAGGGCATGCGTGGCTCTCCATTCTCTGTGTCAAATGTGATTAGCTTGGAATTGGAGAGGTCTACTACCCCTAGAGTGGCTAGTAAGGCTTTTCGTTGCATTGGGCATGTTTTAAGTACCTCAAGAGCAGACATGGCAGTTGGTGTTTAGGCCAAATCATCCACAATGCTATAGCTGACTGTAATTCTAGCTGTGGCGTTATTGGAAATTCTACGTATGGGGGGTGCGAGAACAGGGGTAACTGGAGAGGTAGGTTGGTTGTCTTATACGTGGATGTTGTTGATGAGTCAACAGGTTTGATGGTAGTACTGTATTGATTTCGTCTAGTTTGTAAGTTGACCTCTTCAGTGGTCATGGTCATCAGGTGGTGAACACCTGTTTCGGCCGTGCGTGGTGCCCTCGGAGCATTGGGATTGGACTGGGGAGGGGGAGTAGTTTCCACCAATCCTTGGACTGGCAGTGGGTTTTGAAGCACCATGGGAGGAGGTCCTTGTGGTGCCTGGTTGGGTTGGGCTTGAGTGGGGGCATTGGTGGCCTGTTGGGCCTCATTTTGAATGTCCTGCTTAGCGCGAGCCATGAGGGGACACTCAAATGTGTAATGCCCATAAACATCATAGAGTGTACAAGATTGGTTTGTGCACAACGAAGTGTTGCGACTTGGTGCATTCTGCCGTGGGGGGTTTTGGGCTGGCTGGTTAGCCGCGGCATTATTGGGAGGGTTCAGTTGTTGACTGCCTCCTTGTGGTTGGTTATTTCCTTGGTTGCGGGGCCGGTTGTTTCTAGATTTCCCTTGTTGATTGTTGGGGGTAGGCTAGTTGGGACAGTTTTGTTGTGTGAACACTTGTCCCAACGGAGCGGGTGGAGCAGGGGCGGGGGCTTGAACTTGTTGCACTGGTGGTGCATAGTATATTTTTGGGGGTTGTGGTTCCATGAATGTGAGCATTTTCCCCACATACTATTGTGTTGGTCAAGCCATGGCCTAAGCCAACTGCAGTGGTGCAAGTTGTGCATAAGAGGTTGTTGCTTCAGACTGGGACATCATTCTAGCATAGTCTGGAGCTTGGTTTTGATAAGAAACATTAGCAGTGTTGCTTGGTTGCGGTGAGGCTATGGTTGTTGGGAGACTGACCCTATGATGCCATCCATCGCATGGGATGCCCCCAGTGCGTCGCGGTAGGAGGTACTCAGAAGGGGAGCGTCTGGGATGACAGTATATAAGTATCCCGACTGGGCATAGATGAGGTCAAATTGTTGGGCCTTCAGTATGGCCTCTTCTTCAGATTGGGGACGTTCATATGCGACGTCCTTTGCGATGGGTGGGAGCAAATTCTTGAGGAACCAATCCAAGAAGATCCTGTCATCAAGTTGGATCTTACACAAGTTGCGGCGCCATCGCCACTCATGGATATGATCAGTGATGTGATTGGCGGTGTTTTGGTGACAGGATAGTAGGATCTCCACCCCCTCATCATATCTGACAGGGAGTTGGAAATACTATAGGAACATGAAGGCTAGGGAGTTGAAGTCGGGGGACTTGGCTTGTGGCAGCTCAATGTACCATTTGGTTGTGGCACCTGTAAGGGTGCATTGGAATAGCCTAAGCCTAATGGAGTCGTATACAATGCTATTGTATGAGCACCATAGATGGAATGTCATTATATGATTTTGGAGACATTCCTCGGCTTTGCCTTCAAAATTTGAGATGTATGATGGAAGCTTCGTTGGCATGGGTGGCCAGAAATCTTGGTGGCAGATGGGATCATTCGTTAATATAGCCAAGTCAGGCAAGTTCAAATGAGCCATGAAGGGAATATTTGACCCCAATTTGATGTGGGATGGGGCCGCAATGGGGGTGGAGTTTGTAGGTGCATAATGCATCTGCATGGCTGGGGGTGCTTGTGGTGGAACCATGGTGGATGGGCCAATGCCCCCAAGTGTTGTGGGTGGGATGGTATGGGTAGCAGGGGCATTGCCCCCATGTATGGTGGTAGGGGCAATGTGGGTGGTCGGTGCATTGTCCCCCTGTGTGGCAGGAGGGATAATGTGTGTGGAGGGGCCACTGCCCCCATGTGTTACCACTGGGCCAGCTTGGCTAGTCACTATTGGTTGTGGCAATTGGCTAATGACAGTCTGCATGACTGTGCTTGGGCTGCTTGCCAAGTTGTGGGTGACAGGTTGTGATGTGGACATGGGTCCACTTGCTAAGGTTAGGCCGGAAAATGGATCCGGGTTTGCAGTAGCCATGGCGCTAGATGGTGCAGTGTGGAGGTCTGATTCAGACTGATATGGGTCTGAATCAGAATCAGAGGCTGTGTGGCCCTCTAATGGTGTGGGAGATCATTGAGAACGGATACGATGGTGCCAACTGAGTGTTCCAAATGGTGGTGGTTCGCCTCTTAGGCGTGAGGAAGATCATGGAGGATCAATTGTGTTCGCTTTGGTGTATGAAACTGGTGGGTATGAGATTTGGACCCCAGTTTCAATGGCTTCCTATTGGCGGAAGGTGGTCTCTCGGCCACCAAGACTACTAGAAGACAGTGCTTGGATTGTTCCTCATGGGTGCTTATACTCAATCGAAAGGGGTCATTGCCCATTTCGCTTGGCAATTCCTCTCAGCGGCCAGCTACTTTGGGGTTCCTGTGGTACTCCTCACAATGATTTTCTGGGAAAATCCCAAATACTTCCCACATTTGAAGCAGTTAGGGACTTATGTCCTCAAAGACTGCAGAATTGATTGAACTTAGTGTAAATTTGGTAAATTTTAAGGCTTACTCAGCATCATGAACTGAGTTGGGTTAATTATTTGGTATGGTGTGTTGGTTTGCTTATTTGTTCTGGTATTTGGTTTGCAATATGGTTTATGAATTCATGGTAGAGTTTGTATCATGGTTTTTTATGTAAACATAAATAGAAATTTGTAAGCAAGTATGGTGATTAGCCCTGAATTGTTGGCCTAACTAAATGTCTACCTCTCAGTGATATTCTTATTCAACCAAGCGAAGGTGCTAGGCTCTCAACACAATGGGACTAATCCCATTTGTAGATCCTCAGGTCACCTCCCAAGTGCTAGGTTGGTCAACATGGAGGATGCTTAGTGTCGTGAGAAGCCCTCCTTCTCTACCCCCTCTACCTTCCAGGTCACCTGGTTTTAGTGGTTTGGGAAAAATACCATGGAGTGCCTAGATCTATACGAGCTTACCCTTCATCGTATCCCAGAATACCTCGGAGGGTGATACAGTGTAGAGGAGGAAGGGGGAAGCAAGATGGTTATTTTTAAGTTACTTTTAGTTAGACTAATTCATTTTATTAAGCCTTAATGATTGATTTAGCATATACACATTGTTCATGGATTGATTTACAGAAAATGAAAACTGGAATTAAAAGAGACCTGCAATGGTGGACAGAGGCGGCTGGGCCACACTAACAGTCCTCTGAAATTGAAAATTACTGTTAATTAAACTTAAATACAACTTTTGTGTGATAGGCCGCACATTTCTGACCAAATCCCGCAAGGGGGGCGTGAGATTTTTCCAGAAATGAGCAAGGGGGTCGTGCAAAATGCGAAAACAGTCGCAACTTGAGCTTCTGGGTTGAATTCACTCCTTTCTGAGGATTAAGTGCACCCTCGGCACACTTGTTGCCCAATTAAGTGCACCCCAGTCTCACCTTTCCCCCCGATAAGAGCGACCTACTTCGGAAAGGGGTTTTTTGGTGATGCAGGCCCAGATCTAGCTAACAGTAACTGGTACTGAGGTATTCAGCTCATCCTAGCAGAGGCTTCGACACTAAGTAAAACAGGAAATAAAGTAGATTTAAACAGATCTAACCTAATATTTCTGAAAACTAGGGTAAAATGGAAAAAAATTGAAAACTTGAAATTTTTGGCCCACGGATCCTTAGGGATCAACCTAGTGGAGTCACCAAAGCTGTAGTGAGAATTTCTCCTCACTACAGGGGTAGGAATGGATCCCTTGTGCCTATAGGGCACAAGGGTAGGTTCCTACCCTTTGAAAATAGTAAAAAACAGAATGGAAATATGACATAAACAGAGCATCGAATTGAAAGTAAGCTAATCTAAGCAAGAACATAAGAAAATGGAGCACTACTGTAAACTAGATATAATAGATAATGACAAAAAATAAAGAAGAGGAGATGAAGCACTGTTGAACCCCTCTACACATAGTAGGTTAGGGTTCCGCCTCCAAAACCTGCAAAATAAACCTAAGCTACAATGGAGAAAAACTGCAAACAATGTTAATGAAAAACCTGCAAATAGAAATGAGGGTTAGGAAACAAAACAAATAAACAACCATGAAAAGAAATTATACCTCACTTAGGTGGAAATGGGCCACCATGCCCTAGCTCATGGGAGCACCTCTCTCTTGGTTGGGAAGCAATGGCTTGATGAGATGGAGATAGAGGAGAGGGAGAGTGGGTGGTTTGAGAGCAAGAGGTCTTAAAGCATCCACGGGAAGCATAACCATAGGCAAGTGAGGAGTGTGTTGAGAGTGACCCCCCACCCTCCTTTTATATTTTTTCCAAGGGATTTTAGGGTTTTAATCCCTTGGTCAGGGCTTTAGCCCCTTCTGCCCTAACTTTAGCCCCTTTCAAGGTTTTAGCCACTTTTTGAGGGCTTTACCTTTTGGGGGGCTATTTTGGGCTCTTTTTGGGGGTTTTTAGCCCTTTTCTTCATCCTTGGGCTCTTTTGGAGGTGTGGGGGTCAAATGGAAGTTCTTATGGAGTGAAATGAGTGTTATGAGATGGTGTCCTTGGGTGGTGTAGGCCATTGAGAGCTATGTGGGGGATTTTTGGGTTAACAGACAGAGTGACTCATGTATGTAATTTAAAGAAGGCTATGTATGGACTAAAGAAAGCTTCTAGAGCTTAGTATGGAAGAATAGATAGCTTCTTGACAAGATTAGGATTTACCAAAAGTAAATTTGATCCTAAGCTAAATACCTCAAGGTTATGGATGGTGAACCTGTTATACTATTGTTGTATGTGGATGATATATTTCTGACAGGAAATGAGAAACAGATCATAGAAATCAAGAAGAAGCTAGCTGGAGAATTCGAGATGAAATATCTTGTATTGATGCACTATTTCCTTGGGATGGAAATGTGGTAGATCCCAAAAGGAATCTTTCTGAACTAGGGAAAGTATGCAGTGGAAATATTAAAGAGATTTGATATGTTGTATTGTAAATCCATGGCCACACCCATGGATACCAAACTGAAGTTGTTATCTGATGGGTCATCAAAGTTAGTGGATATGACTCAGTACAAACATATTATTGAGTCATTGATGTATCTAATGAATACAAGGCCAGATATATCCTTTGTGGTGAACACCTTGAGTCAGTATCTAGTTAAACCTAGATGGGTTCACCTGATAGTTGCAAAGAATGTGATGAGGTACCTAAAAGGTACGATAGACTTTGGACTATACTATTATTGAGATCATGAATACATATTGTATGGATATATAGATTCATATTGGGAAGGAAGAGCCACCGGAAGAAAGGGAACCTCCGGTGGATGATACTATCTGGGATCTGCCAAGATCTCATGGATAAATAAGAAACATTCCAGTGTTTCTCTCAGCACAGTTGAAGTAGAGTAGATAGCAACTTTCTTTGATATTTGAGAAGCCATATGGCTTCAAAAATTGATTTTAGGTCTATTTGATCTCGATTTGGATACCACAACGATTCTATGTGACAACCAGAGTTGTATAAATATGATAGAGAATCTTGTGTTCCATCATAAAATCAAAGCACATAGAAATCCGATATTTTTACATAAGGGATATGGTATTGAAGAGAGATATAGAAATACAATATGTGAGTATCGATGAGAAAGTTGTTGATATGTTTACCAAGCTTCCATGTGACAATATTGGTATAGTTCAAATACTTTCATCGCAAGGAGGAACATTGGTGACGATAAATACTTTCCTCGCAAGGAGGAACAATGATGATGACACAGACTTTCCTCACAAGGAGGAATGATGAAGATGTATATTCTCTTCAGAAAGGAAGAACAGGTTCAAGATATAAAATATCTTCGAAAAGGAAGAACGGGGTGAAGATATAGAATCTCTTTGGAAAGGAAGAACATGTCGAAGATATAGACTCTCTTCAGAAAGGAAGAACACGTCAAAGATATGGACTCTCTTCGAAAAGGAGGAATAGGTCGAAGATATGGACTCTCCTCAAAAAAGAAGAACAGGTCGAAGATATGAAACCTCCTTGGATAATGGGGGAGCAGGTTGATGATATAGATCCTCCCTAGAAAGGGGGAGTGATGACGAGGTTGTCATTGATGATTGTGATGCTCCAGTATGAA
The DNA here is from genome assembly GCA_001517045.1 of Pseudotsuga menziesii. Taxonomy (NCBI): domain Eukaryota; kingdom Viridiplantae; phylum Streptophyta; class Pinopsida; order Pinales; family Pinaceae; genus Pseudotsuga; species Pseudotsuga menziesii. The sequence goes on along the minus strand of LPNX010317687.1, from coordinate 813,006 downwards.
GGAGGCCAAGTGCACCTGAAGATGATGACAAGGTCCAACAATCACTTGTGGATGATAGTATCCTCTCTTGAGGATGGTCTTTCCAGAAAATAACACTCTTATCTCGAGAGTGGTCCTTACTAGCTATGGATATTACTACAAGAATTATCTCACATGGAGAGTATATCTACATTCATATGTAGATGCCGTAGAATAACACTCACTTGTGAGTGGTCCTATCCTTAATACTAAGGATGCTCTATGATGAGTCCTCACAGACGTTAGATCTACAGTAGAATATGTTACTCTCGCATGGAGAGTGTACCTACATTTATATGTAGATACCATATAATAAAACTTGCTTGGGATGAGTCCTTGCAGACTTCATAGTATAACACTCGCATGGAGTGTTCCTATATATAGTGCTAAGGATTTCTTATGATGAGTCCTTATGAATGCCAGATTTGCAGTGACATATGTTACTCTTGCATGGAGAGTGTACCGTAGAGTAACACTTGCTTGCGAGTGGTCCTAGATTTAGTGATGAGGATGCTCTACGACGAGTCCTCATGGATTCCATAGAATAACACTCGCTTGGGAGTGGTCCTAGATTTAGTGCTGAGGATTCTCTATGATGAGTCCTTATAGATGACAGGTCCTTCATTCTCATGTAGATGAGATCTACATTCATTTGTAGATGATTCATTTGGTCGATATTATGGACCCTCCTCGTTAAGGGGGAGTAGGCTAATGGAGGATTGCATCATCCTTGGACTCATGTCCTAAAGTGATAGGGATTGATCATCCCGCAAAGAGATCGTGTTCTGTAGGTAGTGTTACAACAAAAAGATCAAGAAGATCGAAGTGTTGCTGCAAAGGATCAATAAGATCGAAGTGTTGCTACAAAGGATCGAGAATATCAAAATGTTGCTGCAAAGTATCTAGAAGATCGAAGTGTTGCTGCAAAGGATCGAGAAGATCGGAGTGTTGCTGCAAAGGATCGAGAAGATCGAAGTGTTGTTGCAAAGGGTAAAGAAGATCAAAGTGCTGCTACAAAGGATCAAGAAGATAGAAGTGTTGCTACAAAGGATCAACAAGATCAGAGTGCTTCTATAAAGGATCAAGAAGATCAAAGTGTCATTGCAAAGGATCAAGTGATCGAGTGCTACATAAGATAACGATTCAGTGTTGTAGAAGATGATGTTCCAGTACTGAAGACATTGAAGAGTAACTGTTCTAGTTATTGATGATTGTTGAAAACTTCCTATGACATATAGATGTATCACCTTGATGATGTTGCATATGCTCTCTCTCTCATTACTCCTATAGTTAATGATGATGTTGTTAGTAGAATACTCTTCTCATTAAGGGGGAGTGTTGAAATATTGTAACTTCAAAGGATATTCTAAATGTATTTTACTGATGTACCACAATGGAGATGTATTATTCCTCTGTCGAAATGTCACTATTGTATTTGGTCATCATCGATTCATGAGGTAAATCCTCCATTGTAAGTCGGGTCAATAGTACCCTAATGAATATAATATAATATTGTATTGAGTCTTCCTAGGTGAAGTCGGCCTAGTCAGTTAAGTGGGGTCAACTTGTTAGGTTAAAATTTAAGTGACAAAAAGAGTATAAATAGAGGATATGTGTTACTCATTTGAACACACACTCACTTATGTATAGCGCATAGGAGAGAGAGAGGTATATATATCTCCTGGAAGAAGGCACACCTATCTGGGGTCTTGTCTTGTACTTTTTATACATCTTATGCAGAGGAAGTTTTGCTGGGTTTTCTTCCGCATGAGGGTTTCCCAGGATAAATATTTGTGTTCTTTTGTGTGGATGTACTTGTATATCTTTTAGTGATCCTTTTTCATATGGTTATGATGTTATAATGCTAAATGTTACCAAATCTTGTATAACCATTAAAAACTTAACATTGGACCCCATTACAATTACATATATTGGATATTAATTATCCAAATACATGAAGTACAAGCATATATGGACTATATACACATTATTTATAGCTAAAAGACAAGGATCAACATAAAGGAGCTACTATGTACATTGATGAAAGGCCAAAAGCAACATGGAATATTGCAAGGTTTATAAACAATACCCAACTTGGGTCTACAAATAAGCAACCCAATTGCATATTTGAGGAGAATGAAGGAAAATGTGTCTTCATATGTGCCATAAAATAATTATCTATAGGGTGAGAGTTGTTGATCAATTACAATCTGAATTGAAAGGGTTCAAACGTTGTTACTAGTGCAGGGGTACATATAACATTTTACCTAACCTTTAATTAATTAATTTAATATCTTATGTTTTTTTATTAGGTCCATTATTATAACTTCAGTATCATCTTCTATATTTTTGTTGCAAGGTAATGATCGAGACAAGTCCCTAGTAGTTGATCAAAGGAGTACACCATCCTTGAGGCAACAAGTATACCTCATTGTAATTGTACAAAAATAATATGAACAATATATTTTCTATTATGTTTTTTTGTTAGTATATTGATTTCATTTTGATGATGTATTCTATATTTTTGTTGTAGGGTGTTGATCAGGGAAAGTCCTCGGTTGTTGATTAGATGACACCATCCTTGAGGCAGCATGTATACCTAGTCATTGTAATTGTACAAATTAAATTTCAGCAACATGTTTTTTTATTATGTTATTTTCATGAGTATATTGGTTTCATTTCAGTAATGGTTTCTATATTTTTGTTGTAGGGTGTTGATAGGGGAAACTGCCCAGTAGTAGATCAGAGGACACCGCATGGAGAAAACATGCAAACCTAATTGTAATTGTACAAATATAAATTAGCAATATGTTTCTTTATTATATTTTTTTGTTAGTCTATTGGTTTCATTTTAGTAATTAGTTAGATAGGAACATAGGAAGATGCAAGTGATTGAATGAAACTTTTCTAATTGAATCATGTAAGAAACACGAAATAAATAAAGATAAACATGCAAGCAGTAAAAAATTGGAAAAAAAATATGAAAAATATCCCCCCAAAAATATAAAAAATTCAAAGAAAAAAGGATCTAAAACTGTTTTCTATATTGTTATCACAGGGTAGATATTGGGGCAAGTCCCTGATGGTTGATCAGAGGCCACCATCCTCGAGGATGTAGGTATACCTCAGTGTATTTGTAAAAATATAATATGAGCAATATGCTTTTTTATTATGTTTTTTTCGTTAATATATTTATTTCATTTCAATAGTGTTTTCTATATTTTTGTTGTATGGTGTTGATAGGGGAAAGTCCCCAGCTGTCGATAAGATGAAACCATCCTCGAGGTAACATGTATAAATCATTGTACTTGTACAAATTAAATATGATAAATATGTTTTTTCTCCTTAGTCTATTTGTTTCATTTCAATAAATTTTTATATATTTTTGTTGCAGGCCACTTGATCTAGCAATAGAGAAATCCATAAATACTGATGTGGACGAGCTTGAATGCGTTGCTGACATTGCATCTTTGTTGGACCCCATTAATATGATAAAGATGAGCTTAAAAAAATAAATGAGGAAATCCTTCGTTTGAAATTCATTCAATCACAGATGAATGAGATTAGAGCAAAGGTTGATCCTTTGGTCAAGAGATATCAAGGATTGAAATTAAGTTGTGTGATATTTAATTAGAAGATAAATTCATTTAGGTTTTTATATTTTTTTCTTGTATATGATCATGAACTAAAATATGGTTTGTTTTTACAAGTTTTTGTGTCCACATGCTAGTGGTCAGGGGGTTGTTGGTACTAGTGATGCTTGTGGAGAGTCATCACGTGAGCATATGACCCCACTTGCATCTCATGTGCCAATATTATTGATTAAAAAATTGGAAACACATTCAGAGACACCCCCGAGGCAAGATGCGAGTGCACCCTCTAGTGGATGACACACACCAGATCGTGCAAAACACAGGGTCGATGCAAAGCCTACTATTGATATTGCTCAAGAAGCATTTATTGGATATTCCCGTGTCACTAATATGAGAACACTATAGACCACATTGGTGGACGAAGATCTCATTCTTGTAAAGATAGAGAAGACCCCAGGTATTTAAAATTTATTTTAAGCTTTGTATATAATTTGAGTGAAAATTAGTTATAGAACATTCCTTTTCAACTAATGATTACATGATAGTTTTGTAGGAAATGATGTTTTTTATAAACATATAAATGATTTATCATTGGATATATTTGGTCCTACTATCTACTCAAGGTGGTATAAACAAAGTAAAAATTTAAAATATGAGCTCACTAATCGCTTAGTTGGGTTGTTTGACAGTGAGACCTTCAATTGAGCGAAGGAAATAAAGATGGCCAACATATAAATATTGTGAGGGAAAAATATAGGGTTCATATATAAAGGAAACCTAGGTATGAGCTCCCTTCAATGATTCCAGCAAGGGAGTGGAAGACCCAGGTGGATGATGGAAAGGAGAGGGATTTGGAAAATAATGAAAGCTACCACCGGGCACAGGAAGGTATGAAATAGTTTCAACCATTTAATTCAATATTTATGACTCTTTATTTTTAGATCAAATTTTCAACATCTAAAATACTTCAAAACTTCATAGGATTCCAGACGCATTAAAGGCCACAAAAGAAAGAGAATAAAAAATTGGCCAACACTAGATTGGGCCTGGTGGTTATTCAAGTTTGGTGGCATGATTTATAAGTATCAATAAAATAATATTTCATCCAAATAATAAATTGAAAATAATTTTGGTTTTATTTCCATAACTTCTAAATTCATGATCTTATGTAAAATTGCAGGTCGATTATTTCAAGGAAGTTTGCACAGAGGAATACTTGAAGACTGGCTTCCCGCATGACTTTGAAGCCATTATTGAACACCAATTTTTTTTTTTGGGAAAACACAATATTCCCATAATTGATCTTGTGTGTAGGTAAATAAAATCAATGAAGTTTATTTAAGATTGATGACTTGTACAATCTATTGTTTATAAAATTTGGCCATAAAATATTGAGTCTATTTTAATCAGGGAATCAATGATCCAAAAAAATTCCAAGGATGGAGAACAAACTAATGAAGTTCAAGCTTCACATACTGGTAATGAATGTATTCATGTGCTACAAAAAACATAGTATGGACTACAATTTAAAATATTGAATTGAAAATGGTGTATTAATTGTAATTTTTCATGTTTCAACTCGAGATCAACATGTAGAGGGTCATCCTATACAAAATAAGGCTAGACAAGAAGATGAAGTACATGATGTATCCCCATTAGGTAAAGATAACCTATCCAACTCTTTTTTATTAAACAAATAATTGTCATATTAACAACAAGCGATATCAATTTGACATTTCTTCATTTTTGGAACAAATCCTGACCCCTTGAAGCAACATCCATGTCATGAGAACATGACTAGAAATCCATTAATATATTAATTTGTCACAGTGTTCTAGGAACTGAAAACACAGTCTCACAAAGAATTCAAAAAAATATTCATAAAATTGGCAAAATGGTGTTGCGATGGAAGTAGAATCTTTGTATAATCAAATGAAAGAATGATGATACAATACAATGATCATGCCAGATGCATGAATGCCAAGACAATTCAAATTCCCAAGGAGGCCATTCGAATTGAATAAGTGATTCTAGCTTAACTTAATGTAAGCCATAGTAAACACTCTAGTTAACCACTGATCAAAACCCTAATTGACTCAACTGAGTCCTAACTGAAGTTGGAGTGCAATAAATGACTGAGTCTAACTAAAAGTAGCTTAGACATATGTCACTACAAGCCAACCAATAAGTGGTAGTGCATCAATGACTCCAATGAACCCCGATGAGGTTAACTAAAGTGTAACTGACCATCAGAAATGGTTGGAGGCGCCCCTGTTGACTCCAGTTCATTAAATATTAATTAAATAATCAATTTAATGAAAGGAGGCACCTTCACTGCTTTGTTTAATTGATTGTAACCAGCAGTTATCAATTAAGTGCATTTATGACACTCAGATCACCCTCTGAGTGTTCCATTTAGCCTCCCCGAATGAAGGAGAAGGCGTAGTTAGCCTCCTTGACTGAAGGTAGGCATGGGTGTGCTCATGTTGATGTCATACAGTGCTCCTCTGATGTCAATAAAGTCAATAAAACTTAGGATAGTGGTTTAACTAGTACAAGTTGACCAAAATGAGTGTGTATGGTGGTAAATGTCTCCAACACCCCCCCTTAAGCTATACTCAGGAGAAGTAGATAACATAAAGTTCATAAGAATGCTAGGTCCCTGACAACAAAGGCCATAGATCACCTTGTACAATACTAAAACTCAAACAATGCTCAAAACAAACTAAGTGAGGAAAAGAGGGAAAACCCAGTGGGAAAAACCCCCCCTCAAGCTGAACACTGAAAGTAGTTGGATCACCCTGATGAACTCACCCCCAACAATGAACAGAGGTAAGTGAACTTCTTTTCTGAAAATCTCTTGGTGAAGATGTCTGCAATCTGCTCATCAGTTGGGCAGTATTGCAAAATGATGGTCATGTCATGCACTAGCTCCCTGATATAGTGCATGTGTATCTCTACATGCTTGGTCCTCTGCCTGGTAACTGGATCTGTGGATATATTAATAGCACTTTGATTGTCACAAAGGAGGACAGTGGACATAGTACTACCAAGATCAAACTCTGAAAGAATTCCTTGCAACCAAAAAACTTGGATGTAAGAATTCACCGCTCGTCGATACTTGGCCTCTACTGAAGACAATGCTATGGAGGCCTGCTTTTTGTTAGACAAGAAAATGGGGCCACCACCAAACATGAAGACATATCCAGAAGTAGAATTCCATTCAATAGAATCACCCTCCCAATCGGAATCTGTGTATCCAACCAGCTCTAGCTCGGAGTTTGCAACATAGTGAATGTCGTAGGTCCTGGTTCCCTGAATGTACTGGAGGATCCTCTTGGCTCCCTTCCAATGAATATCATGGGGCTTCTGCATGTATCTTGATATAGAATTCATGTCATAATAGATATCAGGCCAAGAATGAGTCAAGTACAACAAGCTACCAATCAGCTGTCGATAAATAGTGTAGTCCATGGGAGGTGTGCTTTTTCCTTCTTCAAGGATGATCCCTGAAAGGAATGGAAATGGAGCATCTCTACATTCATCCATGTTAAACTTGAATAATAGGTCAGATATGTAAATGGACTGAGTGACCATTATCCCATTATAATTTTGCTCAATTTCGAGCCCCAAAAATTGTTTTAAGAGCCCCAAATCACTCATTTCAAATGCATTGTGGAGAGCAGTTTTGATGACTGAAATAGAAGCAACTGTGCTACCTATTATCAGTAAGTCATGAACATATAAAACAATAATAATAAAATGACCATCAGACTATTGCATATACACATTTGGATCTGATCTACACCTTTGGAAGTTTTGCGAGAGAAGGAAGGCATCCATCTTGGAATACCACTCTCTTGGGGCTTGTTTTAACCCATATAGTGACTTCTTTAGCTTGCAAACCAAAGATGGATCAGAAATGTATCCCTTAGGCTGCTTCATGTATATCTCCTCATGAAGATCTCCATTTCGAAAGGATGACTTAACATTCATATTGTTAACCCAAAAAATCTCTCACTCAGCTCTACATGGCCTACACCACCCAAGGACACCCATGCATGACCCTCATTTGATCCCATTTGACCTCCACACCCTCAAGAAGGCTTAAAACAAGGGAAAAGGGCTTAAAAACCCCTAAAAAGAGCCTAAATAGCTCTCATAGGGGCTAAAGCCTCCAAAAAGGTGCTAAAACACCTCAAAGGAGCCTAAAACCCTAAAAGGAGCTAAAGATTGAGCGAAAGGGGATTAAAGCCAAAAAAGGGGCTGAAGCCTTGACCAGGGGCTTAGAACCCTAAAGCAAAAAGCTATAAACAGAGGGGTGGGGGTCACTCTCAAAACATTCCTCCCTTCCCTATTGTTATGCTGCCGGAGTGAGTGCCTTGAGACCATTTTTACTCTCAAGCCATTCACTCTCCCTCTCCTCCATCCTTCCATTGAGCCATAGCTCCCCCTTCCAAGAGAGGTGCTCTCCCAGCTAGGGCATGGTGGCCCATTCCAACCAGAAGGTATAACTGTGTTGTTTTCTATGTTTTATTTGGTAGTTTGTAGTTTTTGTAATAGTATTTGTTTGCAAGTTCATTGCTTAACATGTTTTTGTAGGTATTTTGATTCTAACAATTGTATGCAGGGCTTTGGAGTTTAAACCCTAACCTTGTGTGCATAGGGGTTTCTTTCATTTCATTTCATTTTCTATTCTGTTTGTTTTTCCTTGCATCCACCACCAGGAACTCTACCCTTCCATCCTATAGATGGAAGGTAGCCATTCTTTCCCTGTAGTAAGGGAGAAATCTCTGCTACACATATGACGCACTTCCCAGTGCTTAGATGCTGAAATTGCCAAAACTAGGTGGATGGAGTCCATTTTTGCAACTGGTGCAAAAGTATCATGGTAGTCCACACCTTGGACCTAGGAGAAACCTTTTACCACCAGCATTGCCTTATATTTATAGGTGCTTCCATATGCAGCAACCTTAGTCTGAAACACCCACTTGCATTGAACCAATTTCCTTCCCAGAGGAAGAGAAATTAGCTCCCAAGTAGTGTTTTTCTGAAGAGAATTCATCTCTTCATCCATGGTAACTTGCCATCTCGGATCCTTCCGAGCATGGTAGTAAGACTTAGGGTCTGAACTTATCATAAAATAACAAGACTTGGACAGCAAATAATCAGGACAAGAGAGTGCAATACCTGCTCTTTGGAAATCAGACTGGGTTCTCCTTGAATCATCCGGATTTCCAATGTTATCTCCTGCAGAGGAGAGTGTCTGTCAGGCCCAAGTTGGGAGATGATTTTGCACTTCAGGTTCTGATTCAGCATATGATGTTTTTTGTACACTGATATAAGAAATCAGAAGATCCAAATCAGGGTCATCACCCCCAATTTCATTATCCAAATATTCAGTAGAATAGGAAGGAAATTCAACAGTTTTCTCTTCCACTAGTTCCACCTCCTGAAGAGGCTCATCGAACTTGACAGTCCTTTCAATGATGATTTATTTTATTTTGATATATAGGAGATTGAAACCTTTTGATTCATTAGGATACCCAATAAACATACATTCTATGCTTTGTGGTTGCAAAGCCCTCCTTTTATCAAGTGGAATTTAGGCCCATGCAGTGGACCCAAACACCCGCAGATTCGACACATCCAACTTGTGTCCGAAGTATGCTTTGAAAGGGGTATTCCCTTTCAAGAATGAGTGTGGCACTCTATTATAAATATATGCTGCAGCATTCATGGCTTCATCCCACAAATTTGCATCCAACTTATTTGATTCCAACATACAGGTGGTCATCTTGTTGAGAGAACGATTCTTCCTCTTCGCTACACCGTTCTGTTGGGGAGTGTAGGGACTTGAATGCTAGACTTGAATACCACTTTGGGAACATATTTGTAGACACTCATTACTGACATACTCCTCACCATTATCAGATCTCAATATCTTTATCTTTTGGCCAGATGCATTCTCAATCAAGGCGTTCAGTTCAGTGAATTTTTCATAGACTTCAGACTTCTTTTTGATAAAGAAGACCCATGTGTACCTAGAAAAGTCATCAATGAAAGTTAGAAGATACCTTGATACATTCATGGATGTGATAGGCATGTGATCACTAATATCAGAATGTATCAGTCCCAAGATGCATGATACTCGGCTTGCCTTCCCCCGATCGAACTTATGCTTAGGGTGCTTTCCAACAACACAACCCTTGCAAATTCCAGTGGTTTCCTTGATGACCGGAAGGCCTTCAACCATAGAATTTTTCTGTAATTGCTGCAAGTATTTGAAGTTTAGATGACTGAACCTCTCATGGCACAGTATACTAACTTCATTTCCATGATTCAGAAATGCGGTGGGCTTTGCATCTGCCACAAAATGGGAGAACTCATAGGATTTTGCATGATGGTTTGCAAGGCCTTTTGCAACAAGTTTCCCAGATGCAAATTATATGATATCTAAATCATCTGGGCTGAAGGATACTCTCTTAGGCATTCCCATATGTGTCATTTGATAAACACTTAGGAGTTTTGATGCCAGAGATGGTACGTATAGAACATTTGAAAAGTAGCCATGTTCAAGATCAACAGTACCTTGTCCTTCGGAAATAATGGTGGAGTCATCTCACATGTAGATGGGAATTGATTTTTCAGTCTCCAAAGATGAGAAGGAGTCTCTTTCAACCATCATGTGGTTCAAAGCTCCAGAATATATCAAGAGTGCTTTGGACTTCAAAGTGCTTGCCATGAGGGCATGACCTCTTTCATGCTGTGGTTCCCAATCTTGTTGGTCTCTCCTCCAAAAGCTTTCCAGAAGATTGATGTGATTTCTCTCAAGTAGAGAGGTAGCTTCATCAAGTTTCTTTTTCATGCAGGAATGTTCAGGGTGGAAGCCCTTCCCGTAGTATGAACACTTGACTTTTTCCTTTCCATGATGCCCTTTTCCTTTGTTCTTCTTTGAGCTAGAAGACTCTTCATGCTACTGGTTTTCAACTTTAGGCTTAGGATATTCGAATTTTGTTTTTGGGTTCTTCTACTAATTTCCTTTACCCTTCAGATATTTGGGCCTTGAGACATGGAGGGCCTGATCACGAGAGGATATGATGATCCCCATCTGGACAAGCTTATCATGTTCACTTGTTAGGGACTCAATGAAGGAATTGAGTGAGGGCATATTCCATCCAGGGGTGGTGAGCTTCCCCGCATGGAATGTAGAGACAAAAACCAAATAATCGGCTCCAATTTTGGAGAGTATGGTGAGGATGAGCTGATCATCCTCCTTCTCCACCTTACATTGCTTCAACAGTAAGACAATGTGCTTGAACTTTGTGAAAAAATCATTCAAGGTCTCAAAATTGGAAGGTTGGAGAGACATCAACTCATTCTCAAGCTGGTATACTCTCAAATCATCCTATTTTCCATACAGGGTTTCTAATTTGTCCTAGATTTACTTTGGAGTCTTCAATCCCGAGAGATGGAAAAGAAGATCACAGGAAATAGAGAGGCACAAGAATCCAAATGCTTCATCTTTCTTGTTCAAGAATCTATCTTTGTCTATCATAGAAGCAGGGTCTTCTTTAGTGTCCATAGTGACCCTATAGAGTCCTCTAGCACGTAGCTGGATCTCCATGTCTCCTTTCCATGAGTGGAAATTGAACGGAGTCAATAATTCTACAGAAGAAGCCATATGGAACTGCTGGAGCGCATGCTTTCACCTATTAAAAACCAGCAAATCACAACAAAAGGGGCACTGTAAGGTCAGACAGCATGAACATTTTAGGCTTTCATCACACCCAGCATAGTTGATCAAGCAAGATTGACCAACAATTTTCTTACTTGGGGTATTAAGTGGTAAGCCTTGGCTTCTAGTGCAGTGTTTGAATTTTGAGCTTTTGCTCAATTTTTCATGCAAGATCTATCAAAAACCTTGTTTTTAATAGATCTGAACTTCATCCCGCCATGAGCTCTGATAGCATATTAATTTGTCATAGTGGTATAGGAACTGAAAACACAGTCTCACAAAGAATTCAGACAAATATGCATAAAATTGGAAAAATGTTGCTGCAATGGAAGCAGCAACTCTGTATAATCAAATGAACGAATGATGATACAATACAATTATCATGCTAGATGCATGAATGCCAAGACAATTCAAATTCCCAAGGAGGTCATTTGAATTGAATGAGTGAGTCTAGCTTAACTGAATGTAAGCCATAGTAAACACTCTAGTTAACCACTAATCAAAACCCTAATTGACTCAACTGAGTCCTAACTGAAGTCAGAGTGCAATAAATGACCGAGTCTCACTGAAATTATCTCAGACACATGTCACTGCAAGCCAACCAACAAGTGGTAGCCCATCAATGACTCTAATGAACCCCAATGAGGTTAACTGAAGTGTAACTGACCATCATAAGTGGTTGGAGGTGCCCCTGTTGACTCCAGTTCATTAAATATTAATTAAATAATCAATTTAATGAAAGGAGGTGACTTCACTACTCTGTTTAACTGATTGTAACCATCAGTTATCAATTAAGTGCATTTATGACACTCAGATCACCCCTGGAGTGCTCCAGTTAGCCTCCCCGGATGAAGGAGAAGGCTTAGTTAGCCTCCTTGGATGAAGGTAGGCGTGGGTGTGCTCATGCTGATGTCATGCAGTGCTCCTCTAATGTCAAAGTCAATAAAACTTAGGATAGTGGTTTAACTAGTCCAAATTGACCCAAATGAGTGTGTATGGTGGTAAATATCTCCAACATAATACAAGTTGCAAATTCCATAAGAACTATTCATGAACTTGTAGAATATGGGTTGATTGCTAATTTTATCAGAAGAAAAAAATTAAAAAAGAAGTGATTGTAAAAAAATATGAAATCAACTTATTTTTGAAAATATAATGTCATGTAGTCTTTTTAGCGTAGTGAATTAATGTTATATGTTAATGAATGAATGCTAAATATTTCTTTCAGATGAAAACCACATATTTGCACATAAATTCATTATTTTAAAGTTCATGCATTGGGTATGGGGAATTGAGAGTGATGTGAGGGTGGGAGGCACCATAAGAGATTCCACCTTCACGTGGCTGGCCTTGTTCAGTAGAGAATATTAAACTATTCTTGAAACACACAGAATCTCAATATGGTATTGCACTCTATTATTATTTATTATAGAGTCTTGTAAATTTGTAATGCATGTCTATTTCTTAAATTCTTTATCATGAACCAAACATTTCATGGTTTTTTCATTTCTATGAGACTTTGCACTAGGAATTTCAACTAATCAATAGCCTATGTGGAGAAGTTGCATCAATTGTACCAAAAGGTACATAATTATACTCATGTTTTTTTACTTTTTGATGTTGTTTTATTTATTTACCTTTCGTGTGCATTCTTGTGGTTAATTCATTATTCTATGTAGTTTTTTTCATTCATTCAATAAACAATATTTTAGAAGCCATGCGATGTTCCATTTTCATAAGTGTTGGGTCACATATTTGTCCATATTTTCATCACTTATTGACACATATTTCATCCCTCTTCTTCCTATTATTGCTCATTTATCATTCTATTTTCCATCCATTTGTTGTAACTACTCTTAAAATACCATCTTACTCCTATTGATGCTTCAGTGGTTAATAATGATTATTTTCTTTTATTTTTAATGAATTAAAGACTATTATGCGTGATTTTACAAATGATGGTATATGAAACAATTTCTTAAAACAACACTTATGGTTCCAGCATCCAAATTTGGCTCCTTAGCACATCTCCACGTGGAGATTCACAAGATCGTTTCATTCCTAGGATTAATTATGTGGATTTGTGATATAAATTTGTGCCCAAGTCCAACATGGTAGCCTCCAAATCATGGTCAAATGATCCCAATCAAAAACACATGCTAGTTTAGAACACATTAATTTTTGTTACAACTTTTAGGTATATGAAGAAGAATCTTGAAAATCGGACATGGGTTTTTTACAAAACGTCCTCAATTACTTGAAATGTGAGAAAATATCCCAAAGCGACCATATTTTGAGAGACATGAATTGTTAGAATAATAAACCCATAATTAGCTACCTTAGACATTAATTAATCCATTTTTGTCTTATTTGCCTAGTTTCCAATATTCCACTCTATGCAAGTTGTCGTCCACATGTCCTAGAAGTCAAACTTGCTAAAACTGAGTAATGGAGCACTTGGGAAACCTCATGGAAACCATATTTAGTAGTCTTGATTTATTCCAGATCCTCCCTAGCGCATATCTGCTTTTTCTGCTAAGTTTCCTGCTTTATTGATATTTAAGGCAAAAGGGAAAGTAACACTAGGTGTAGTTAACTTGTTTTTTTCCCTCATCATCCTCCATTATTTTCTCCTAATAAAAGAATGCATGAGTTGTATTTCCATCACTTATTATCTTTCCCATTTGACTTTTCCAACTCGTGAGCCTCTAGGTATATTTGGAAACTGCTTTATGCACCTATGGGGGATTTGACTAGATTTAGTAAGCCTTCTTTTTGACTATTTCGAATGGAATCCTTATGCTTTCGAATCTCTCATGTGTACTTATATATTGTAACAGCCTATGAATTCACAAGGTTGGCTATTGTACACTTATTCAATACATATTAGTGTTATGCTCCAATTTCAATCTCCTTTGTGTGTAAATTTGCATGTTTGATTAGCAATTTTGTGAGTGAAATTGTTCTATCACCTAGGTTTAATTTCCACATGGTATCAGAGTCTTTGTAAATCAATTTATATCCTTCCATATTTCTATTGCAGGTTCGACATCTTGAATGGGAGCTATTATGCTTACTGAAGGGACAATTTCTGAGCTATGGATCAATCTCAGAAGATCATATTGACTCCATTTAATTTCTTTGAATGGAAAGCAGTGATGGAGATACTGTTGAGAGAGAAAGGTCTCTATATGGTGACTATGGCAACTAAAGCAGATCCCAATGCAGCTACAGAGAAAATTAAATGGCACAATAGGAGGGATGAGGCCTATGGTCTCTTGTGTCTGAGCATATCCAGAGACCCCGTCTTCCATCTTGATGGATTGAAATCACCTAATGAAGTGTGGGAGAAGCTTGTATATCTTTTTGGTAAGATATATGAGATGAGAGGACATCAAATTGAGAATGAATTGATCTCTTTGAGTCCCAGTAGCTTTGAATCCCCGCAACTCTACTTTTCCAAGTTTAAAGCCCTTGTTTTGCAGCTAAAACAGTGTGGAATTGAAAAGAAGGAGGAGAGACTATTTTTGGACATACTATTGAATCTTGGCCCTGACTATTCAGTGTTTTTTTTTACCTTCCATGCCACCAAGTTGACATCTCAATCCTGGAAGATGCCTAAGCTTGCAGAGTTCATGGAATCCCTCACACAAGAACAAGATAAGCTGGTGATGATGGGGACCATCAAACCTTCCAAAGACCAAGCTCTAGTTGCTGGAGATTCAAGGGTGGATTCAAAAGGAAAGAAGAAAACTAAGAAGCCACCTGAGTAGAAGAGAGATAAGAAAAATTCTCAAGAGGATCCCCAAGGCTCCAAGAACAACTTCCAGAAGAAGAAGAACAAAGGAGAAATGAGCAAGTGCACATATTGCAGTAAGGGCTATCATCCTGAAAGCTCTTGCATGAAGAAGAAAATTGACATGCTGACCCAACTTCTAGATAAGAATAACATCTCCCTTCCTGATATCTCAAAGAAGAGGTAAGGAGGATCAAATTCAGAGGATAGAGAGAGAGTACATGCATTGGTTGCTGGCACATCAAGCTCACCTAGCTTCATCATAAACTATGGAGCTTCAAGACATATGGTTTCGACCAAGGAGGCATTCTCCTCTCTTGACATGTCAAAAGGTCCATCATTAGTGTTGGCAGATGACTCTCTCACTGACAGTTTGGGGAAAGGAAGGATTGATCTTGACCAAGGTAAGTTCAGCAATGTATTGTATGTTCCAAGTCTTGCCTCTAACCTCTTGTCAGTGTATCAGATGACCCACACAGGGTATTCAAATAATTTCATATTCTCCCCTGATGATGTTGAGATTGTAGAGATCTCAAGTGGTAAAGTCATTGCAAAAGGAGTTGCAGATCACACTTTCAAGGTATACATGTTTTCACACTTTCTACCCTACTCAAACCCCTCTGCTCTTTTGATTCATGCCAATGAGGCAAGCAAGCTTTGGCATGAAAGATTTGGCCATCTTAACTATAACTATATTTCTGATCTTGAAAAATAAATGGTCATAGGGTTACCAAAGATTAAGTTTTCCAAGGGAGTCTGTCAAGGTTGTATCTTACGAAAACACCCAGAGCATAAATTTGAGAGAGCTAGTCACGAGAGAACCTTTGCACCTTTTGAGTTGATCCACAATGATGTTGCTGGTCCATTTACTCATATGTCAATGAGTTAGGCCAAATATGCATTGACCTTCATATCTGAATTTTCCAGGTACTGTTGGGTTTACTTTCTGAAGAATAAGTCTGAAGTTTTTGGCCTCTTCAAAGTCTTTAAGGATTTGGTTGAAAACCAGTCTGGTAGGAAACTCAAGATCCTTAGATCTAAAAATGGTTATGAGTATGTCAAGTATGATTTCATTCAATATTGTGAAGATGTAGGTATTCATATGCAACATTCAATCCCTTACACACCACAGCAAAATGGTGTTTCTGAGAGAAAGAACACATCACTGAAGGAGATGGCAACCTGTATGATGGAGGCTAAGACTTTGCCACCAAATTTTTGGGCCGAGGCTATAAACTGTGCATCCTATATCCAGAATAGGGTGCATCATAAACATCTTGATGGTATGACTACTTTCGAAGCATGGAGTGGGCACAAGCCAGATGTGACCCATTTCAGGATTTTTGGCTCAAGGGCTTGGACTAGAATTCCAACAGAAAAGAGGAAGGATTTGAAGCCCCAAAGCCAAGAGTGTCCATTTGTTGGGTACTATGAAGATTCAAAAGGGTACAATCTAATAAATTTGAGCATAAACAAAGCCTTCATTGAAAGGAATGTTCAGTTCCAAGAAGAGCCTTTAGCAGCAGTTGAAGTTGGAGAGTCTTCTTCGCCACCAGAACCATTGAATGTAAGTGAAGAGACAAATGAGTTTGCTGATTCTGATATGTCTTTATAATTATGATTTAATTGCATATCCTGACATTCCTACAAGATCAAAATGGGCAGCAAATACCATTCATGCAGCTAGGGAACTAGCTGGAAATCTTAGTGATCCTAGGAGGACTAGATCTCAGTTTGAGAGTGCCCTGTGTATGAAAGACCCTTTGTTTGCAGAGAAGTGTTATCTGATGGTTGAATCAGACCCAAAGACATATGAATATGCAGCACATGATCCAATATGGAAAACAACCATGAAAGAAGAATTCAGCTCACTCCAGAAGAACAACATTTGGGAACTGGTTGATCTTCCCCCAGGGAGGAAGCTAGTTCAATGTAAGTGGGTTTTCAAAACTAAGTTTTCTGCTGACGGTTCACCTTTGAAATATAAGGAAATATTGGTAGCCAAGGGCTACTCATAGGTACATGGTATTGACAACAATGAGACCTTTGCACCAGTGGCAAAGATGGACTCCATCAGGCTAGCCTTAGCCATTGCAGCTTCGAAGCAGTGGGAGGTACATTACATGGATGTGAAGTGTGATTTCCTAAATGGAGATCTTACTGAAGATATTTACATGCAGCAGAATCAAGTGTTTTTTACTAATCCATCTTTTGTGTGCAGGTTAAAGAAATCATTGTATGGGCTTAAGCAAGCCCCCAGGGCTTGGTATGCCAAGATTGATGGCTTTCTGCTGTCATTGAGTTTTGTTCGATGCAAGTCTGATCCTAATGTTTATTTGAAGCTGATTCATGGTTCTTTGATGATTATTGTCTTGTATGTGGATGACCTTCTGATTACAGGAAGTTCAAAGAAAGAAATTGCCTCCTTGAAGGATGAAATGAACCATGCATTTTCTATGACTGATTTGCGGTTGTTGAGCCATTTATTGGGTCTCGAAACTGCCCAATCCCAACATGGAATAAAGTTACATCAGTCCAAGTATGCTTCAAATTTTCTGAACAAGTTCAACATGAAATATTGCAAGCCAAGCAAGACTCCCTTCCTTTCAGGAGTTAAGCTTGAAGAAGCAGGTTCTTCTCATATGGTAAATAGTACAATGTATAGGCAATTGATTGGGTGTTTTCTATACCTTACACACACTCGAACTGATATTTATTATGCAGTAAGTGTGGATTAAAGATACATGGATCAGCCTCATGAGATCCATTGGAGAGCACCCAAAAGGATCCTTAACTTTGTACAGGGAACAAGAACTCATGGGATCTTCTACAAAGCTAAATCTGATCTTGATTTGATTGGGTTTACTGACAGTGATTGGGCAGGTCACAACACAGATCGAAAGTCAACATCAGGATATGTTTTCATGCTTGGTAAAGGACCAATCAGCTGGTCAAGCAAGAAAAAAAGTGGCATTGCACTCTCATCTACAGAAGAAGAGTACAGAGGAGTTGTAAATGCAGCAACCCAATGTTTATGGTTGCAGGGGATACTTGGTGAGTGTGGCTTCGAATAATAGTTTTCAACCATTATCTATTGTGATAATCAGAGCACCATTCAAATATGCAATGATCCAGTTCAAATATAGAGAACCAAACACATTGAGATCCATATGCACTACATCAGACAACTTGTGCATGATGGCACCATTCACCTACTCTTCTGTGCATATTCAGAACAAGTAGCAGACATCTTCACCAAAGTTTTTTGTGAGAAGACATTCAACAATATCAAATCACTACTAGGGATTGCTGATCATGCTGTGAATCATGATTGATGACAATATTTTCAAATTTTGTTTTACTGTCCATGTTTAAGGGAGGATTTTCCCACTGGGTTTTTGCCTCTTTCCTTGGTTAAATGGACATGCAGTATATAAAGGTTGACTAAGCCTTGTTTCTAGGCACTATAATTTTCTGATATTTAGTCATAAAGTTAGGCTTAAAGGGGGGTGTTAGAATAATCAACCCATAGTTAGCTACCTTAGACATTAATTAATCCATTTTTGTCATATTTGCCTAGTTTCCAATATTCCACTCTATGCAAGTTGTCTTCCACATGTCCTAGAAGTCAAACTTGCTAAAAATGAGTTATGGAGTGCTTGGGAAACCTCTTGGAAACCATATTTAGTATTTCTTCTTTATTCCAAATCCTTCCTAGCACATATCTACTTTTTCTGCTAAGTTGTCTGCTTTATTGATATTTAAGGCAAAAGGGAAAGTAAGACTAGGTGTAGTTGACTTGTTTTTTTCCCTCATCATCCTCCATTATTTTCTCCTAATAAAAGCATGTATGAGTTTTTTTTCCATCACTTATTAGCTTTCCCATTTGACTTTTCCAATTCATGAGCCTCTAGGTAGATTTGGAAACTACTTTATGCACCTATGGGGGATTTGACTAGATTTAGTAAGCCTGCTTTTTGACTATTTTGAATGGCATCCTTATGCATTCGAATATCTCATGTAATTATATATTGCAGCATCCTATGACTTCAAAAGGTTGGCTATTGTACACTTATTCAATACAGATTAGTGTTATGCTCCAATTTCAGTCTCCTTTGTGTGTAAAGTTGCATGTTTGATTAGCAATTTTGTGAGTGCAATTGTTCTATCACCTAAGTTCAATTTCCACATGAATGGTTCTCTAAATATGTAATTTCCATCTTTGTTGTTATGGCCATTTTTCAACATTGGAAAATTGGTTCAACAAATACCAAGTCTGGAAGTTGGTTCCTCGTCATCCTCAAAGCATTTTTGTATAAATATGTAATGAATATCATGTATTGGGGGGTTGAACAATTAATATTGAAATTCATTATTCTCTTCAGATCCAACTTTGTAACAATTTAATCTTGGTTAATAGATGTCGGTAGTTTCTTAAAGAAAAGTTGTATACTTTCATTGTGGAGATCAGCTCTGCTCAATGGAGGAAGCGCCCTCTTCCCTGAGAAGATGCTTGTAGAGTTGATTGTAAGTGTGTTATTGTATGAATTTGTTTATTTATTTAGTTCTTTCTTTCATTCATTGTTAGATTTATCGATTTTTGGCAGGTCAAATTTTTGGAGTAATTTAGTTGCACAGCATCGCGGATGCTGAACAAAGTCAAATATGCTGCGAAAGGTGGAAAACAACGCACAAGGTGGATTAGCTATATTTTATGTATTTTGGTCATATTTTGTAGATTTGAACCTCATTATGTGGATTATGGTCATTATTTTGTAGATTCTATTAAGAAGTAGTTAGGAAGTTGTCTTAAGTGGACCACCAATGTAAACGCGGAAGGCTATAAATAGATGTAGAATTGCAAGTGTTAAGTCTTCTGTTGGGGTTTTTGGTCTCTTCTTGGGTTTTTGGGTCTCTTCTTCATGGGTTTTTTGGTCTCTTCTTCTTGGGTTTTTGGTCTCTTATTCTTGAGTTTTTGGTATCTTCTAGGGGTTTTTGGTCTCTTTTGAGTCTGTCTTATCTTGGTTTTTTACTGGGATGCTTTTTGGAGGATTAAGATCTGGATATGAACTGAGATCCTTCGATCTATTTATGAGAAATAAGAAATGATTTTGGAGAATCTGTGTTTTTCTGTGAAGGTTAATTTGACATGATGGATATTGAGCAGAACCATTGTGTCTTTTTCTGTCTTTCTGTTTTCATGTTTCCTGTGATCTAAATGTGAATGTGATGTGCATCTGGGAATCATGTGATGCTTCTCTGCTATGAATATATTGTTAGATATGTTTATGCTTCGATGTATCTACTGCAATCTAAGTATGTTGATCCTATCTAGTGAATGGTGCTATGATTATTTTAATGCATAATATGAATAATTAGATCTATTGAATAATGTTGTGCTGAGTTGACAAGTAGATACATGGCCCTCCATCATATTGCAGAAACTTGGTTTCAACTGTTCTCCCTCGGTCATCTCAGGTGAGACTTCATTTTCTCTGTAGGTGTTGATGGATGGGGTTACACCTATCTAGTTCGATGCACAAGGAGATCACGGTGGTTTGGGTGTCGACAGAGAGGGAACCCCTGTCGACGATTTTTGTGTCAACAAATGGTTTAGTTGTCGGGACCTTAGTACCAAGGGAGGGAGGACATGTTATGGCATCTGACAAGGCCAGAGATTCAAGACTGGTTTGACCAGAAGGAACAAGAATTTGCAGAGAAAGAAAATCAGAACACTAGAGTAACAATGATGAAGTGGCTGGAAAAGTACCTATATTTTGATCTACATGAGTACTTTTTCTCCGAGTTTTCAATCATCTAGTATGAGTGGCTGGCGTAGTTGAAATATTGAAAAAAAAAATTCCAAGGAAGCGAACCAACTGGTTGGACCCCAGAACTGATCCAAAAGTTGTAGGAGGTAGACAACAAAGCATTAAGGGAAGTTGAAGTCTGGCTTGACAGTATCTTGGAGCCCTCTATATCATCGAGTTCATGGTCGACACAATTAAATTGTATAGTGACGTAGAAAGGGAGTTATTCAATGGGATGAGAGGTAGTTTTTTGTTCTCTTTGAAATTATCTATTAAGATGCTCATCTGTGAAAAATGAATATTAAATATGAACTCCATCGAGTAGAAATATGGTGTACGGAGGCTATAGGTATCGTAGAGAAAAGGGTTGGAGGGAATGATACAGGGTAGATGGATGGAAGTTATGACGGGACTATGAGGGAAGCCGAGTAATGTGGTGGTATTACGAGAGGAGGAGCAAGGTTTCAGTAATATAAGAGGTAGAGGATAGGAGAGAGTCTTGCTACAAATGAAACATGAGACCACGAGAGAATACCACATGGGAAAAAGAGACCCTACAATGATGAAGGAGATGACTAGGATATGCTCGAGCCCAAGGAAAGTCTGAACTAGAGAAAAAACATACCCACACCTCTGTGCACTTCAGCACACTCAGGAAGAAACATGAGTTCAACATCGACTTATCTGATGTGTCAACACTCTAATAGTAGTGGGTCAGCAACTGTAGGAAGAAGGCCCAGGATGGTGGGAAATGATGGGAAGTTGCCCTTGTTTCATGGGAATGGACTGAGGATCTCAAATAATATTGGTTCTTGTGTGAAGCGATGTGGATTGTCAAACAAACTATGGATGATGATGTCAAGAAGGGAAATTGGTGACGACCCTTTGAGGTCACGCACTGGACTAGTTCATGAAGTTTATACAATTTCCTATGGGGAATCCAGTGAAAAATATGGCTGAAGATAGAAAAGGATTGATTGAAGAGTTCAGAAAACCAAAATTTGAGGTGCAATATATCATAGAACTGAAGGAGATTAAGCAATATCCAAATGAATTTGTCTAGGACTTTGATTAGTGATTCAAGACGTTGATGGAAAAAGTCATCTTCGAGATGAGTGATATTCAACATAAGGAATGGTTCATCGCAACATTAGTATCTCATATCAGACTATCGTTGATGCATCAAAAGATTGAGACATAGTGTGAGGCTTTGGAGATTGCAATGAAGTTAGAAGCTTCACCTGTTTGAGAGAACCAGATTCAAACACAACTTATGAATCTGACCCTCCAGTTGCAAGATATCAAGAAAGGAAAAGAGCACCATGGGGAAGTGTGGTGTACTCGGTGTCGTGTAGAGGGACATCATAAGGATCAATGTTCAGATTTCTGAAACTACCTATTATAAGGAGTGCCAAACCCATTAAGTTATGGTGGTATGTAATGGTTTCGTATCTTCCAAGTTTATGGGCATCAACATGAAGTTTGTGGATATATGTAGAAGATGGTCACGAAGGCGATGAATTTATACTGCACATTTTGTTTATCTATTGGACATGAAGATAAGGATTGTCATGCATATGATCTAGTCTAGGACCGAACAATGGAAATGTACTATGTGAAGGGACAAGATCATCCAATAGTGCTGCAACCGCAGCAGGAGCCGCATGTGGTACAACCACCACCTCAACCGCTGATACAGTTTGCATCACAGCCGCAACCACGGATGTAGTTTATACCACAGATGCAACCACAACTATAGTTTGTGCCAAAACCACAGCACAATCATATGCAGATGGCACCGCAATAGCCATAGTATACTAAAATACAGCAGTATGTTCAGCAGCAGTTGAATCCCCCACATCAACAATTTAATCAACCTCAAGATTAGCAGCAAGGAGGATTCCGAGGAGGACGAGGTGGAGGATGAGGTCGTGGACTAGTGCAATGTTATAATTGTGGAGTGCTGGGACATTATCAGATAGATTTCCTACAATTGAAACCACAATGTACTTATTGTATCATTTTTTATCACACTATTGAGAACTATACACAACTGATCGCAAAGTGGCAAGCAGGAAATGTTTCGTAGTTGCAGAACTAGAACCAGAACTAGTTGCAAAACAAGAACCAGAACTAGATTCAAAATCAGAACCAACCTACAAATCAGAATGTGAATGAACTAATCAATCAACCACTGAACCATAACCAAGAGCTGATAGTTGCGACGATATCAATAGAACCCAGGATGCAAGATGATGATGTTGCTGTCATTACTCACGAAGGTGTGATGACGGGAAAAGATATCCCATTTCCATAAATCCGGTTGGCTAGAAAGAATAAGGTGTAGTTCGATGTCGATGCTAAGAAATATACATTCTTTGAAACACCTGATACGATAAGAAGAGATATGGGTAAGTTTCCTATTTATGAAATGCCAACTACTTTTGATTCAACTTCGGTAGGAGGGCCATCGCGACAGCATGGCACCTTACAGAAATTCTTTGAAAGTTGCTTGCCGTTAGCAAAGGATCTCAATGCACTTATCAAGATTGAGAATTTTTTGCATCGACCGGCCAAGGGATGGAAGGAATCCACGGTGAACTATTTACGTAAGAAAAATATGGGAAAAGAGATGCAAAAGAATATTTACATTGGGGACTATGAGGTAGATTCATTCATATTGGATCTAGGCTCAGAATTCAATATTCTAAAAAAGAAAACATGGGAAAATATGGGGATCCAATAGTTGGTTTGGTCCCATGTGCAGGTGCGACTGGCTAACCAGGATAGAATAACACCAATTGGGTGGGTTCCGCATCTTACAGTGGAGTTGAAGGAATGAATATGTATGATGATTTTAATGTTATTGAAGTTTTCGATGGCGAAGGCTCATATCCCACGCTGTTGGGGATTGGATGGGCCAATGATAGCTTTGCGGTGATAAATTTATGAAGCGCATGATGACCTTTGAAAATTGCAACATCGGAGTCATAGCTCTAATGGATCCCACTGAAGGGTGAATATATGTTGAACCGGTTAACGAAGAAGCTGTAAGAGGATGGGATCATGCATATAACATTTCAGAATATTACATCCATTTGATTGTCGACGATGAACTTGGTTGGAGGAGATCTAGCTCTGCGTCGTCCGACTCTGATGATGCTTTAGAGAACTGGAAGAATCGAATGCATGAGGTATCTCTAAGGAAGTGTGGCCTAGTTACTCATTTGTTGTGCCCAATCGCAATAGATACTGCTGAATTACCAGTATATGAAGGACTGCCAAAGTTGTCTGAGTTTCTAGTGGAATTTGAGGATAAGGTGCCAGAACAGCAGCGATGGTTGGTATTGGATGAAGCATTGAAGGATATGCCATCACGTTGGTGGGAGACACATAAGAAGTCAATCAATGGGTGGTCAAAGTGTCAAATATTGATGACAATTCACTTTTACAATGCAGAAGACTACCATGTCGGAAGGTACGATGGGAAGAATGACCCTAGTGGTCACCTGATCAAGTGTAAGACCTTATGGGAATCGTGGCCTAAGGATGAGTGGGTCCATGATTTTTTCCACACGTTGGATGAGATGCCGCAGTCATGGTATTTATCATTTGAGTTGCGTAGAGAGATCACTACTTGGGAATATTTTATGGTTTGCTTCATTCACACCTTCAATTTCATGGATACCAATCCAGCTATTCATAGTGCACTTCAGCATATCTGCGATGTTGTTCTGAAGGTAGTTCCAGTTGTATATCCAGTGGATCTGCATGCGAGATGTCCGATGCAATCAATGATGGAGTGCTATAACATGACAGGAGGATTAGATGATGGAGATGATCCGTAAAACATCAATATTCCAGAGACAGAAGGGAGTCGGGATTTCGCAGCACCTAACATATCGATGGATCCAATAGATCAACCATTAAAAATTTGGAAGGTCAACATTGGGATAGAGGAGAACCCAAAGTTTGAAAATGTTGGGGACTACTGCGATGAAGAAACCATGGAAAATATCACATATCTATTGCATGAATTCCAAGATTTGTTTCCTACAAAGTTTTCTGAGATGAAAGGAATATTGGGAGATTTGGGAGAGATGAAGATCCCATTGAAACCAGATGCAAAGCTAGTGAAGCAGTGGTCGTATATTTTGAATTTGTGATACAAGGAGAGGGTCAAAGCTGAGATCAAAAAAATGTTGGATGCTGGGATAATAGAGTTGGTCGAGGAATCAGAGTGGATCAGTCCCATGGAAGTGCAAGATAAGAAGACAGGTGAGGTTCAGATTTATGTCAACCTTAGAAAATTGAATTATGTGCGTTTTCATGATCCATTTTCGACACCATTCATTGATGAGGTACTAGAAGGAGTGGGTGGTCAATCAATCTACTCATTCACAGATGACTTTTCTGGATATCACCAAATTCATATCACGAAAGAAGATTGCCATAAGTCAACCTTTGTTACTGAATGGGGATGTTTTCAATACACTGTGATGCCATTTGGACTGAAGAATGCACCTATGATATTCTCTAGGATTCTTTCCACTACTTTCAAAGAATCCTGGGTGACAATATTGTCACTCAGTTTGGGTGTCCAAGGATATTGATGAGCAACCAGGGGAGTCACTTTATCAATCACATGGTTAGTGCATTGACAAAGGAGCTCCAGACACATCATAAGAAGAGTACCTTGTATCATCCACAAGCAAATGGGATAGTGGAGGCATTCAACAAGGTGTTGGAGCATGCACTCACAAAGGTACGTAACATGAACCATGATGATTGGGATTTGAAGATTCTAGCAGTCTTGTGGGAATATCACACCACTTGCAAATTTTTGACATGATAGACACCATTCAAGTTAGTGAAAAGGAAAGAGGAAGTCATGTCGATGGATTACATTGTTCCAAGTTTGCGTATAGCAACAGCGATAGGCATGGATGACGAAGAAGCATTACAAGAACACCTAGCGCAGTTGGTGCAGCTAGAGGAGGACCACTTTGTTGCAGGTTTCCACTAGTGCGTTGAGAAGGATCGACAAAAATCTTGGCATGATCGAAATATTAAAAAAAATATTTTTAGCAAGGAGACTTGGTGCTGCTATATGACAACACGTTTTCCAAACATCTAGGTAAGTTACAGATGCATTGATTAGGTCCATATCTCATTAAATCCATTACTTCAGTACGTGCAGTACAACTGCAATAGTTAAATGGTGCGATGCTACCCAAGCTGGTAAAAAACAACAGGCTAAAGCCCTATAGGACGGGCCCGGATCCGCGTGATGCTTGAGGCACTGCGCGATATGAAAAAAAAATCTCATTTTTTTTGCATAGGATGGAAGTTAGACGGATGGTGCACCAGGAGGAAGTGGCTACGCAAGTAGAGGAGTCAGTATCACAATTAGTGAGTCATGTCACAACAGCCGGTGGGAAGCGACAGATTCAAATCAACAATACATATAGCAATTAAATCAGTTAGCTGGTAGTGCTTTTTGGATGAAATGCACCTTAATGGCGGATCCAACCCTTAGATTGGAAGGATCGACAGCGAATTCAGGTGATTAATGCATGATTTGATCGTAATGATTACAAGGGATTATAATGATTTGGTCATACTGATCGAGAGATCGACTTGACGCTATAAGAAGAGGTCGAGTGCTGTCAGAAGTCACCATCGTGAAATATTGAGTTGTCATCCAAAGTGCAGAGTTGTTGTAGTAAGTTGTGTTGCATTGTGTAGTCGAGTTGTAGAGTGCAGTGAGGTTGAGCTTCCCATTGAGAACTTGGGGCACTAGTTGAGTTGCAGAGTGCAGTGAGGTTCCGTGTTCGACCACTTGATCAACCAAAGGTTGAGTAGGTTGTTGAGAAACTATAGGTTTTTTAGGAGAAGGAAATTATTGAGTCTCGAACCACACTCTTGGCACCTCTGTGATAGCAGGTCACTGGTGAGTAAGATGATCTCCCTCGCATAGAGTACAAGGGAACTTAAGTTTTCACTTTGAACGACCAGTTTTATCAACGGTGTCAACATGACTAGTAGTGGATGAATGTTTTCTCTCAGCATGACCTACAAAGGCTGAGAGTTTTCCCCTAGCATGAACTACAGAGGTTGGGTGACTGGGTCCAGCCTGACTAAGAGAGATTGGTTGTTGAAAAGCTTTAGAATGTTAAAAAATGAGATGACCATGAAACCAAACTCTTCGCACCTCCGCGATAGAAGGGCATGTATAAGTAAGTTGGTCTCCCTCACAAATCTTACAAGGAAACATGGGCTTGTGTTTTGAACGGTTAGTCTTTTCAACAATGTCAACATGATTCATAGTGGTTGATGGATTGTCTTCAGCATGAACCAAAAAGGTTGAGAGACTATCCCCAGCATGACTTGCAGAGGCTGAGAAGCTAGATCCAACATGACCTGCAGAGGTTGGATGGGCACCACCAGCATGAACAACAGAGGCTGAATGGTTAGGATCGACATGATTTACAGTAGTTGAGTTTGTTCCCCCAGCATGAACTTCAGAGGCTGGGTGGATGGATCCAACATGACTTACAGAGGTTGGATGGGGAGGTTCAACTTGAACATCAGAGGTTGAACGAGTTCCCTCAGCATGAACTGTAGAGGCTGAGTGACTGGATCCAACATGAACTCAAAAGGTTGGAAGGATCCCACCAGCATGATCAACAGAGGCTGGATGGTGAAGATCAACTTGACTTGGAGAGGTTGAATGGGTTCCCCCTTTCTTATGTGCCTTCTTCCTATTCCTCCTTATTTTACTCCTTTTAGACTGTCAGTTACTAGTATCAGTACTTTCACCGTGTGAGGTAGAAAGAGGAGGAGAATCAGCTACAGGTGAACTGGAAGCAGTGTTTTGATGCCATTGATATAAGGAGCTTACTTGAGAAGCATCAAGAGCATTCAAGACAATTGGAGTGGAATACAACCACACCGGTATCCCTAGGGTGAATCCAAGTAGATTCAGGGTGGCCATCAAGGGAACACTAACATTCCCCGTGAGAGGAATAGTACAAGGAGTTCCCAGTAAGGGGATATCTTGGTTCATGTTAAAAGGGGTTTTATCCATAGTTTCAAACTAGGAGACAAAGTCTGAGGTTGACAAAAAACCAAAAGTACAAAGCACACACCTAAAGGCACACTAAGTACAGACAAACCACACAGCACTTACTAAAATTCCTAAATACAAATAGAAAAACATGTATAAGATACGCTTTCCAAAATAAATTTGATAGATAGTTACTTGGAGTCCTTGTAGATGTTCTTAGGCACAAGCGGAGGAATCACCCACCTCCCTCCCACACCTTCTACCGGGGTTACCTTCCAAGCCCATCCAAGGTTAACCAGAAATAAACTTTCGGTGTACCTGTGTATGAACCCTATATGTCAAAGAGACTAAATGATACCTTAACTATATTGATAGTCTGGGGGGACAGTCACAAGCCCGGTTTGTACACATGGGCAGGGTAGCAAAGCCTGAAACCCTGTCTAAAGACAGAATCCCTAGATGCACAAAAACCTTGGTCTACGCTTTGACAAGGAATTGGAGGGTTATCTCCTCAGTCTAAGTCTCCGGGTGGCCTCATGCTTGACTCTCGTTTGAGAGGAGCTTCCTAGATACAATCAACATAGAAGAGGATTTACCTTGTGATTGGCCAACTACGTATGAAATTTAATACTTGTGGAGAGTTAAAACTCCCTAAATCCACAAGTATATCCTGAGCTAGTTGGTGTATGACCCTATAAAATAAAACTTACTAATAATTTTTAAATTATATCATTTATTTTAAGGGTTGTTTTAAGTCAGATGGTAAATGGCGTGAAGCTTATGTGGTGTTTTGACTCAAAGATGAAGAAAAATGACTAATGGCGTGAAACTTATATGGTTTTTTGACTCAAAGTTGAAGAAAAATGACTAAGAAAAGAGAAATGAAATGAAAAAAGCAAAAACTTTTCTCTTTCTTTTTCAAATAGAAACTTGAAAGCCACAAAAGAACAAATTCGTTTTATTTTTTTCAAAAACAATGATATGCCATGCAATCTAGACTAAAAACCTAATCTACATTTATACAAAGCAGACATGTGTTTTTTTTATTCTTCTTTTATAAATTCAAAAGAAAAACAACCTATCAACTAATGCAAGCAAGTAATGTAAGCAAAGAAAATAGACAACTACTCTACACCCCACAAACAAACCCTAGGTTTCCCTAAAGATGGATATAACTTCTCTTGGAAGGAAAGCTCACAAAGGTAAACAAGCCAACAAATTTGGAATGAAGAGACTGAGCAATAATATTGACATAAACAAAGGTCAAGAAATTCCAAGAATCAATCTAAACCCACAAACAGAGGCTTCTCAGTACCTTGTCCAACAAGGTCAAGCCAAAGAAGGAGGTGGGGGGGAAGGTAGCAAAAAACAAGTTTAAAGACTTGAAAGAGAATTTCAAGATAGAAAAAGAGAACCTAAAAGAGATAATACAACCTCTCAGTAGTCATGCACATTTCGAGGACCCATGAAGACACTACAAAAAGCCCTCAAATCACCCAAAAATCCTAAAAAATGATGAAAGAACACAAATTTAGGTGCATACGCGTGTTTCCTTAAGGTAGGTCACGTATGAAACATAGGTTGTAGGTAATGCAAGTCATGTTTACAACACAGACACATGACTGTTTATCCTAAAAGTCATGTATGGATGACAAAAGGCATAAAAAGGATAAAAAACTAACCTAGGAAGGCAGGAAACGTGTTCCAACAAACTCAAAAGGTGTTCCTAACTTGTAAGAAGGACCTGAAACTTTACAAAAGGGTAAAATAAATACAAAGAAACCCCAAAGAGATAAGGCTCTCCCCATCGTAGTCGTCAGTTCTGATGTAAAGGAAAGTTTCCTATGGCTAGGGTTTAAGAGGCCATCAACGTACTGGGGTTGAAAGGTGGATGCAAATGGTTCTGCAAGTAAATACAAACAAGATTTAGAGATTAGAATGGTTCATACCTTAGCCAAAGGAAGGTTGATCTAAGCATCCCTTCAATCCTCTTCTTGCTCCTCTTGCTCCAAGAGACCTGCAAAATGAATTATACCTTCCTCAAACCAATATGACCACATATAAAGCAATGATAATTAAATAAACATGAAATAATAATTTGATTAACATCATAATATGATCATAAACAGATATTCCATCACACATTGAACAATGATTTGGGAAGAATAAGGACATCACATATTTATTAATCTTGAAAACAAGTACAAATATACCTTCTCTTTAAGTTCGGCACCTCATAAAACCTTGATCTGGTTCTGTTGCTTCTCTTTTCCAAGGAACTCAGCGTCCAAGCTATGCAACACAAGGAGAATGCTTCTAGGGAAAAGGTGTGGGCAAAGAGAGATCCAAATACTCCAACATAACAATGCAAAGATTCAAGTACCCTCTCATGGACCTCCCTACCTCTATTTATATGCTTAATGAAGAGTTAGGGTCGAAGACAAAGTAGTTACAACTGAAGGAGTCAGTTGCATAACTACCCAAACTACCCAAATACGTATTTTTTGTCATTTTAAGGAGGCGTACGCAGGTTACAGAAACAAAAGTCACATACAAGAGGAGGTATACATGGGTTTCATTGCAGAAAGTCATGTATTTAAGGCATACATGACTATTATATATAGCAACTCGCGTACGTACGTGGGTTTCCGTTTCCACATACACATCACAAAAGTCATTTTTAGTGTACTTCTGAGCATTTTCAGACTTTCTTGTCTTATAGAATGTTTTAGCTAACAGAAATATATTTCCAACAGTGTAAAGATGAGGTAAAACGAAGTTACAAAACTCAAGATATGGGTCCTCCAAGTTAGGTGTTTTTTCAGTGACTCCTAGTGACTTTCATGGAAGTGTCAACATGCGACGGAATCATGGGAAAGTGGTCACATGAAAAGATGTGTCATTTTGATCTATAACAAATGCCCCCTAATGTATGAGGTTAGAGGGGAAGATGATAGCTGAAATGCATTATAAAGGAAAAAACCGAGTATGGAGAGAGCAGAGAATCCAAGATCAAAAGGCTTGAACAAAGGTACTTGAAAGAGAGATAAATGTTAGATAAAACTGATCTCTATGACATACAAGTCCATATACAAAACATCACCATAAAGATACAGGTGGATCCAACATATGTATAACTTATGAAACTATCATGGTCGCTCAATATGCAAAAAGGCGGCATATCAAATCTAAAGGAGTTATGGCCACAAATGAACAAGGTGGATCCATACTCGACAATCGACCATAGCCACAAAAAAATGCAAGGTGGATCTATGTCTCAGCAAAATGTCATATAAAATGTAGCAAGGTCTTGCACAATTTGAGCAATAGAAAAATGATGATGCTACTCTTGGCCCAAGGTATTCAATTCGAACTGCCCAAAAAAGGTATGAATCCTAACCATGCGAATAAAGGAGCTGAAGTCGAACATGGAGGAAACCGTTTGATTACCGGTCAATGACAAAAAATGTTAACAAATGTGAGGGAAACCACCATTAATGAAAATGGTCCTCAAGGTACCTAGTACATTTTAACAAGTGTGAATACAAGGACTTGAATTCAAACACTTGAATAATACATCGAGTATGAGACATTAAGGTATTCCCACTACCCAATAGCGAGGGAAATTGCCACTGATGACTACAATCCCCAAGGTACTGTTATAAAACTATAAATCTCATTCCTAGAGAAAGATGTGTTGCAGTCGACAGAAAGAGATCCATTGGAAGGAAGGCATTAAGGCATCCTTCATCATCCAACACGAGATAAGTCAAAGACTGATTGGATCTAGAATTGGTACTGAATTTCACAATAAGGACCATCGAAGACATGATGTAATGAACTGATACCAGGGAATGGCCGACAAAAAAGGTCAAGGCAACTGTAGAATGGTCGACAAAGGTTTAATCCTTGAACAATGAGCATGACACAAAAAGTGACTTAGGTAGCTTTTGACATGAAAGAACCAATGACACAAATCTACAATGTAGGAGACATTGACAGATTCCCCATAGAATTGGAAAAGAGACCAACTAGAGGAGTAAGAAACACTGAATCAGGATAAGGTCAAAATACTAGGACCCAACTGTTGATAGACTCAACACTGGTGCTTTGTTCAAGCAAAAAAGACTTGCTTCCATGATATAAAAAACATGTGATTGAACTTCCCTTCCCCTCTTTCTTGTAAAGGTTTAACAAGTCCAAGAAAGCAAACTCAGGACCATCTTCATTTTTGGCAAGCTAGAAGAAAAGACAAAAGAATGCTTGATAAAGCACTGATTCGGGAATTTTACGAGCCTGAACTAGTACATGCTCAACAGTGTTTTCAAAGTTTAGAGAGTCTAAAAACTCCAAAGAAGACTCCAGGGGGGTGCTTTTTCATCCAATTTAGTCTCCTGAGGCCGGACAAGTATAAAACAAACCACAGAAGAACTCTCTTGGCTTCCGAAGAAGTAAGGTGCACCTTTTTCGTACTTAGTCAGGAAGGTCCAAAAAAGGTTAAATTACCACCTACCCAATGCTCCTTCAAAAGCAGCATATAGCCTGAGTTTCACGAGTGTGAAGGAAGGTAAGATCACTTGGAAAGATCCATTTGATTATGAGGAACGGGGCTTACAACAATAAACTCAATGCTTTGTTCTTTAGGTTTTAACAAGCATGACAAAGACATAAAGTACACTCAAAATATTTTTCATGTTTTGGTCCAGAGCATGAAAAAGAGAAAACTAAGCTCATACCGGGGGTTCCTTTTTCGTAATTTTAGTCCCTCAGGTCCAGAAAAGTGATAAACCTATTCCTGAGAATACTGTTCTCAATTCAGAAGAAAATAGAGTGTTCATTTCTCATATTATTCCACATGGTCCGAGAAAGAGATAACCTACCACCAATGTGGATGCCCATTCACATATTCTTAACGAGCCTGAATGGACAAGTTTACTCATCAGTCAAGTATATTTTGAGGAGTCATACCTGGGCCTAAAGAAACTCAATATCTTTCCCATGAAGTTTTAATGAGTTTGGAAAAGTCAACTCACGACCTCCTTATTGTTTTTAAAGAGCTCGAAGGAGAGCAGAAATAATTCTCTAAATGCGAGGAGAAGAGTGTCATAAACAGGCGAAACTAGTTCCAAGCGCAAGGAACAAACCTATGCATAATGCAAGGAAAGTGAGAAAGATAAGGACACTCAGGGAATGTCTCCTCAGGGTAAAAGGTGTCAAGTTGCAAAGGAAAAAATATTCAAGGCTGAGAGATGATGAGAACAAAGATGAGGGCTTATACAATGAGCTATAAGCGTGGAAGCTGGCATCAGGCTCATAAGCATGAGCAGGGCACATGAAAATGCAATTACAGCTTGAACAACAAGACAAGGCCAGTAAAAATTTGTGAATCCAACTAAGAATCCTGTCTCCAAGAAACAACAACATTAGGATCACATTCAGAAGAAAAGATCTGATGCAGGTCACTTTGGCAGAAACACATGTGACTTTGCTATCTTCTACAAAATGGAAAGTCAAGGCAGAATCGACCGAAGAACATTTTATAGAAACAAGGCTTGAGGGTTTATAATTAGTAATATCAACCTCAGAAGGAAAGCAAATATCAACAAGGGAGATAGAGTTTGCAGGAACAAACTCAGTATCACAGGAGTTGAAAAATTCATAAGAAAAATCAAACTCATAAGGATCACTGACTTGCTGATCAAAGGGAGAGTTCGAAGACTCGAAAAGACCAAAAGAAGGAGATTGATCAAAAGAAAGATCAAGCTTACTAAGAAAATCAAGGCTAGACTTAGTCACAACTGAACCAACATCCAAAATAAGGTCAAATTGTATCAAAGACTCTAGGAAGACTTCATCTAAAGGAAGGAGATCATCTGAGATAGGACACATGTCTAAACTTTCAAATGGATTGACGGAGTGAAGAGTGGGCTCCACAGTTTGTATAGGATGAATCACCTGGTCAACTTCTAGGACCAAGTCCCAGGAAGGTCTCAGTAGCAATTGAACACAAAGGACATGAGGCCACATAGCTCACCTGTGGCAAAGTAGTGTCTATAGAAACACTGGGAATCAATAAAGGAAAGGCCTGGTCTCTAGTTGGGTCAGGAGAAGGATCAAGAAAATCCAATTGATCGATAGTGACATTTTCTTCGCCATGATTAAAGTACATCATACGAAAGAATGTTGACACCACAACTTGCATGGCATAGACATAATCACGTCCAAGGAGCATATTGAAGTCCAAGGGGTCCTTTATCACCATGAAGTCAACTAAGACGGTCTTCCCACCCAAAGTAACAGGTGTTTGAGCAAGAATTCCCAAGGCTGTACAAGTTCTTCTATCAAATGCCAGTAACTGACTAGCAGTCAACACAAGGCTGGGAGATCCCATGCCTTGCCAAGCATGAGCATACAAGATACTAATTGAGGCTCGTTCATCAACAATACAATGAGTAATCGTGTATGGTTCAACTTTGACCTTTATCTGGAAAGGTTCATTAGAAGCAAGGCACAGCTCAACTAGGCTATCCCAATCAAAGGAAGCAATCCGAGAGCTTCGTGGGGGTTGATCTGAAACGAGTTCAGCGCCCCCTTGTTCAGTAAGTTCTGAACTAATAGTGAAGAAAATGTGACTAGCAGACACTTCACTCTCCAAAGGAAGAGTGGGATTGATCTACAATGGAATCGATTCAACCGCTTTGTGAAATTCACTCTCTGAAGGGAGAGTGGGATTGACCAAATAGGACATTTGTTCAATCACATCAGGATCACTCTCCGAAAGAAGAGTGGGATTGACCAAAGCTGAGATTGGTTCGACCACTTGTTCAACCAAAAGTTGAGTAGGTTGTTGAGAAACTATAGGTTGTTCAGGAGAAGGAAATTCTTGAGTCTCCGACCACACTCTTCGCACCTCTACAATAACAGGGCACTCATGAGTAAGATGATCTCCCTCGCATAGCTTACAAGGGAACTTAAGTTTTCACTTCAAACGACCAGTTTTTTCAACGGTGTCAACATGACTAGCAGTGGATGACTATTTTCTCTCAGCATGACCTATAGAGGCTAAGAGTTTTCCCCTAGCATGAACTACAGAGGCTGTGTGACTGGGTCCAACCTAACTAAGAGAGGCTGGTTGTCAAAAAAATTTAGAATGTTCAAAAATGGGATGACCATGAAAACAAACTCTTCGCAGCTCCGCGATAGAAGGGAATTTATAAGTAAGGTTGTCTCCCTCACAAAGCTTACAAGGAAACTTGGGATTGAGTTTTGAACGGTTAGTATTTTCAAAAGTGTCAACATGACTCACAGTGGCTGACAGATTGTCTTCAGCATCAACCACAGAGGCTGAGAGACTGCCCCCAGCATGACTTGCAGAGGCTGAGAGACTAGATCCAACATGACCTGCAGAGGTTGGATGGGCACCACCAACATGAACAACAGAGGTTGAATGGTTAGTATCAACAAGCTTTGTAGCAGTTGAGTGTGTGCCCCTAGCATGAAATTCAGAGGCTAGGTGGATGGATCCAACATGACTTGTAGAGGTTGGATGGGGAGGTTCAACTTGAACATCAGAGTTTGAATAGGTTCCCTCAGCATGAACTGCAGAGGCTGAGTGACTGGATCCAACATGACCTGGAAAGGTTGGAAGGATTCCACCAGCATGATCAATAGAGGATGGATGGTGAAGATCAACTTGACTTGTAGAGTTTGAACGGGTTCCCCCTTGCTTATGTGCCTTCTTCCTATTCTTCCTTCTTTTAATCCTTTTAGACTGTCAGTTACTAGTATCAGTACTTTCACTGCATGATGTAGAAAGAGGAGGAGAATCAACTACAGGTGAAGGGGAAGAAGTGTTTTGATGCCCTTGATATAAGGAGCTTACTTGAGAAGCATCAAGAGCATTCAGGATAGTTGGAGTGGAAAACAACCACACCGGTATCCCTTGGGTGAATCCAAGTAGATTCAGGGTGGCCATCAAGGGAACACCAACATTCCCCTTGCGAGGAATAGTACAAGGAGTTCACAGCAAGGGGATATCTTGGTTGGTGTTAAAAGGGGTGTTAGCCATAGCTTCAAACTAAGAGACAAAGTCTGAGGTTGACAAGAAACCAAAATTACAAAGCACACACCTAAAGGCACACTACGTACAGACAAACCACACAACACTCACTAAAATTCCTAAAGCCAAACAGACAAACAGGTATAAGATACGCTTTCCAAAAGAAAGATAATAGACAGTTACTTGGCATCCCTATAGATGTTCTTAGGCACAAGTGGAGGAATCACCCACCACCCTCCCACACCTTCTACTAGGGTTATCTTCCAATCCCGTCCAAGGTCAACCAGAAATAACCTTTCGGTGTACCTTTGTATGAACCCTAGATGTCAAAGAGACTAAAGGCTACCTTAACCATATTGATATCCTGGGGAGATAGTCGCAACCCTAGTTCATACACATGGGTAGGGTAGCAAATCCCAAAACCCTGTCTAAGACAGAATCCCCATATGCGCAAAAACCTTGGTCTACGCTTTGACAAGGAATCAGAGGGTTATCTCCTCAGTCCAAGTCTCCATGCGGCCTCGTGCTTAACTCTCGTTTGAGAGGATCTTCCTAGATACAATCAACATAGAAGAGGATTTACCTTATGATTGGCCAACTACATCTGAAATTTAATACTTGTGGAGAGTTAAAACTCCCGATTCCACAAGTCTAGCTTGAGCTAGTTGGTGTATGACCCTATAAAATAAAACTTACTAATAATTTTTAAATTATATCGTTTATTTTAAGGGTTTTTTTTAGTTAGAGGGTAAATGGCGTGAAAATTATGTGGTTTTTTGACTCAAAGTTGAAGAAAAATGACTAAGCAAAGAGAAATGAAATGCAAAAAGCAAAAACTATTCTCTTTCTTTTACAAATAGAAACTTGAAAGCCACAAAAGAACGAATTCTTTTTATTTTTTTAAAAAACAATGATATGCCATGCATATAAATCTACAGGCATATAAAGCAAACATGTGTATTTTTTATTTTTCTTTTATAAATGCAAAAGAAAAACAGCTTATCAACTAATGCAAGCAAGTTATGTAAGCAAATCAAATAGACAACTACTCTACACCTCACAAACAAACCCTAGGTTTCCCTAAAGTTGGATATAACCTCTCTTGGAAGGAAAGCTCACAAAGGTAAAAAAGCCAACAGCTTTGGAATGAAGAGACTAAGCAATAATATTGACATAAACAAAGGTCAAGAAGTTCCAAGAATCAATCTAAACCCACAAACAGAGGCTTCTCAGTACCTTGTCCAACAAGGTCAAGCCAAAGAAGGAGGTGGGGGGGAAGGAAGCAAAAAACAAGTTCAAAGACTTGAAAGAGACTTGAAAGATAGAAAAATATCACCTAAAAGAGATAAGACAACCTCTCAGGAGTCATGCACATGCTGAGGACCCTTGAAGACCCTACAAATAGCCATCAAATCACCCAGAAACCCTAAAAAATGATGAAAGAACAAAAATTCAGGTGCATACGTGGGTTGCCTTAAGGCAGGTCGCTTATGACACATGGGTTGTAGGTAGTGCAAGTCATGTATACAACACAGACATGTGACTATTTATCCTGAAAGTCACGTATGGGTGAAAAAAGGCACAAAAATGATAAAAAACTGACCTAGGAAGGTAGGAAAGGTGTTCCAACAAACTCAAAAGGCATTCCTAACTTGTAAGAAGGACCTAAAACTTTACAAAAGGCTGAAAGAAAGACAAAGAAACCCGAAATAGACAAGTCTCTCCCTAGCGGAGTCGCCAGTTCTATTGTAAAGGAAAGTTTCCTATGGCTAGGGTTTAAGAGGCCATCAACGTACTGGGGTTGAAAGGTGGATGCAAATGGTTCTACAAGTAAATACAAACAAGATTCAGAGATTAGAATGGTTCATACCTTATCCAAATGAAGCTTGATCCAAGAAGCCCTTCAATCCTCTTCTTGCTCCTCTTGCTCCTCTTGCTCCAAGAGACCTGCAAAATGAATTATACCTTCCTCAAACCAATATGACCACATATAAAGCAATGATAATCAAATAAACATGAAATAATAATCTGATTAACATCATAATATGATCATAAACAGAGATTTAATCACACATTGAACAATGATTTGGGAAGAAGAAGGACATCACATCTTTATTAATCTTGAAAACAAGTACAAATATACCTTCTCTTCAAGTTTGGCACCTCACGAAACCTTGATCTGGTTCTGCTGCTTCTCTTCTCCAAGGAACTGAGCCTCCAAGCTCTGCAACACAAGGAGAATGCTTCTAGGGAAAAGGTGTGGGTAAAGAGAGCTCCAAATACTCAAGCATAACAATGCAAAGATTCAAGTCCCCTCTCATGGACCTCCCTACCTCTATTTATATTCTTAATGAAGAGTTAGGGTCGAAGACAAAGTAGTTACAACTGAAGGAGTATTTTGCATAACTACCCAAACTACCCAAATACATATTTTTTGACATTTTCAAGAGGTGTACGTGGGTTATAGAAACAACAGTCGCATACACAAGGAGGTATACATGGGTTTCAATGCAGAAAGTCACGTATTTAAGGTGTACGCGACTATTATATATAGCAACTCGCGTACGTACGTGGGTTTCCTTAAGGAAACTCGTGTACACGTGAAAAACGTCATTTTAAGGGTTTTTTTGGGCATTTACAGACTTTGGTGTCTTATAGAAAGTTTTAGCTAACATAAATATCTTTCGAACAGTGCAAATATGTGGTCAGACGGAGTTACAAAACTCAAGATATGGGTCCTCCAAGTTAGGTTTTTTTTTAGTGAATTTCATGAAGTGTCGTCATGGAAGTGTCAACATGCGATGGAATCATGGGAAAGTGCTCACATGTAGAGATGTGTCATTTTGAGATATAATAGTTTCTAATCCATCTTTTGTGTGCAGGCTAAAGAAATCATTGTGTGGGCTCAAGCAAACCCCCAGGGCTTGGTATGCCAAGATTGATGGCTTTCTGCTGTCATTGAGTTTTGTTCGATGCAAGTCTGATCCTAATGTTTATTTGAAGTTGATTCATGGTTCTTTGATGATTATTGTCTTGTATGTGGATGAACTTCTAATTACAGGAAGTTCAAAGAAAGAGATTGCCTCCTTGAAGTATCCAATGAACCATGCAGTTTCTATTACAGATTTGGGGTTGTTGAGCCAATTTTTGGGTCTAGAAATTGCTCAATCCCAACATGGAATCAAAGTACATCAGTCCAAGTATGCCTTATATTTTCTGAACAAGTTCAACATGAAATATTGCAATCCAATCAAGACTCCTTTCCTTTCAGGAGTTAAGCTTGAAGAAGCAGGTCCTTCTCCTATGGTAAATAATACACTGTATAGGCAGTTGATTGGGTGTTTGCTTTATCTTACACACACATGACCTGATCTATCTTATGCAGTTAGTGTGGCTTCAATATACATGGATCAGCCTCATGAGATCCATTGGAGAGAAGCAAAAAATATCCTTAACTTTGTTCAAGGAATAAGAACTCATGGGATCTTCTACAAAGCTAAATCTGATCTTGATTTGATTGGGTTTACTAACAGTGATTGGGCAAGTGACAACATAGATCAAAAGTCAACATTAGGATATGTGTTCATGCTTCTATAAGGACCAATCAGCTAGTCAAGTAAGAAGTAGAGTGCCATAGCACTCTCATCTACAGAAGCAGAGTACAGAGGAGTTGTAAATGCAGCAACTCAATGTTTGTGGTTGCAGGGAATACTTGGAGAATGTGGCTTCGAGTTAGAGTTTTCAACTATTATCTACTGTGATAATAAGAGCACCATTCAAATCTGAAATGATCCAGTTCAGAGACAGTGAACCAAACACATTGAGATCCATATGCATTACATCAGATAGCTTGTGCATGATGGCACCATTCATCTACTGTTCTGTGCTTCTTCAAAACAAGTAGCAGACATCTTCACCAATTTTTTTTGTGAGAAGACATTCATAAATCTCAAATCACTATTGGGGATTGTTGATCATGTTGTGAAGCATGATTGATGACAATATTTTTAAATTTTGTTTTATTGTCCATGTTTAAGGGAGGATTTTCCCACGGGGTTTTTACCTCTTTCCTTGGTTGAATGGACATGCAGTATGTAAAGGGTGACTAAGCCTTGTTGCTAGGCCCTATATTTTTCTGATATTTACTCATAAAGTTAGGATTAAGGGGTGGTGTTAGAATAATCAATCCATAGTTACCTACCTTAGACATTAATTAAATCATTTTTTGTTTTATTACCTAGTCTCCTAGATTCCACTCTATGCTAGTTGCCTTCTACATGTCATAGAAGTCAACACTTGCTAAAAATGAGTCATGGAGTGCTTGGGAAACCTCTTGGAAACCATATTTAGCATGTATGATTTATTCTAGATCCTCCAATTCACATATCTACTTTTTCTGTAAAGCTGTCTGTTTTATTGAGAATTAAGGCAAAAGGGAAAGCTAGACTAGGTGTAGTTGAATTGCTTTTTGTCCACATAATCCTCCATCATTTTCTCCTAATTAAAGCATGTATGAGTTGTCTTTCCATACCTTATTATCTTACCTACTTGACTTTTCCAATTCGTGAGCATCCTAGTGGATTTGGAAACTGCTTTATGCACCTATGGGGGATTTGACTAGATTTAGTAAGCCTACTTTTTGACTATTTCAAATGGCATCCTTATGCATTCCAATATCTCATGTAATTATATATTGCAGCAGCCTAATACTTCACAAGGTTGGCTATTGTACACTTATTCAATACAGATTAGTGTTATGCTCCAATTTCAGTCTCCTTTGATGTTAATTTTGCATGTTTGATTAGCAATTTTGTGAGTGTAATTGTTCTATCAATTGGGTTCAATTTCCACACCAGCAGCCTAGAAGGAATAAGAAAAAGGTTAAAAATAATCGTAAGGGTGGGAACAAGAATGAAAATGCTAATTTTTATGACAAGAACGCTCGTAATACTGGGGGGGACAAGCAGTCTAAACGTAAGGTAAATTTTCCTTACAAATTGTGTAAGGAGGACCACCTCACTCACTTGTGCCCTCATATGGAATATGCCTCAAGATTCATAGCATAGGGACCTACTATGCTAACTATTCCTTTACCCCATAATCAAAATATGAACTCGAGGACCAATGATCCTCATTGTGCATCGGGCAGAGATCAAAATCTGCTAGAAGCCAATACTAGTCATGGTTGCATCAACATGGTACATGCTACTAAGGTTGTGACTCGTGCAAAATATTATGGTTCATCACAACCGGACCTTGGAAAAGAACCCGATCCACCAGAGAGCCCTTTGTGTATTGAAAACCCTATGGATAAACTTGAAGTTGCACCTCGCATTCCGAAGTGAGTCCTAAAGCGTTCGGGGCACAATCCTAATGCCCGAGCCGCCCAGAACTATTCCATTGTCGAGGATTTGGGCCAAAATACCTATGTGATGTCCACACTTGAAGTACTTCAGAGTTGTCCTCCACAAAGGAAAGCCTTGCTTTCTTCTCTTGGGATTAATGATGATAACTCTTCTTCCATCATCAAATTTGAAACCATGGGACTACAACCTCGCTTACATTACTACGTGTCTCTTTTGATTCATGTAGAGTGTCTTAATATGATCGTCAAACACACTGTGATTGATGAAGGTGCTTCTGCATCCATGATGTCTTTGTCATGCTAGAAGGGTTTGGGTTCTCTTGAGTTGTCTCAATCCGCTACCATGTTGACTGCCTTTGATGGTAGATCATT
The DNA here is from genome assembly GCA_001517045.1 of Pseudotsuga menziesii. Lineage (NCBI taxonomy): Eukaryota > Viridiplantae > Streptophyta > Pinopsida > Pinales > Pinaceae > Pseudotsuga > Pseudotsuga menziesii. The sequence continues at coordinate 771,186 of LPNX010317687.1, read as the reverse complement.
TCGGCTGCACAGGATTCTTCCTTCTCTTAAGGTCCAATTGGGAGGGAAGATCGTCATGATCGAGGTCAAGGTGGTTGATGTACCCCTTGACTACAATCTTTTATTGGGCCAGAATTGGATGTATAGTATGCAAGCCATAGCCTCTTCTCTCTTTCGACTAGTATGCTTTTCATTTAATGGGAATATTGTTACGATTGATCAGAAATTGTTCCATAATCTAAGTGTTAATGCATCATCAGGAGCTTCTATCCCGATTATTGATCATTCTCAGCCGGCAACTGGGAGTGTGGGTATGTATCCATCTCTTATGGGGACCTTTAGCTGTCCTGCACCCATTATTATGATCGGATCCAATTTCGGTGGGGCTTCATCTTCGTTGAATTAGGTGTCTTTTCACACTACCCATATGGAAGATCCTTGGATCCTTCCTTCACTGAGTCCTTTGAATGGACCTGTCGAAACGGATGTGCCGTTTCCTGCAGCAATGATAGCATATCAAGTGAATCTTGATTATGTTGCAGATCCTAGTCCTTCCTCTTCGTGGATGGAGGAGGAGGACCCGTATGTGCTGCTTGCATGGGAAGTTGAGTCCTCTCATGCACATGATTGCCTTGACAGTGTTTCTCCATCAGATGAAGCCATTATTGAGGCCATGTCTGGGATTGATCCACCTTAGGAATAGTTACATCATAGATCATATTTTCTTCCCGAGCTTAACTGTATGGAGCGTGAGAACTTTAGGGATATTCTTAGTGAGAAGATTGGTAGTCTCATGGTTCCATTAAGCTCTCAAGGTTAGATGGCTAATGGGAACATAGTGAATTTATCACCTACTATTCCTATCAATTTTTCTCGTGATCCTGGCAAAGTTGAGAACGTCTACATAGGGGCGGATTGTTCCCTTGATGAAATCAAGGAGTATTTCGAGCTATTTAAAGAGTTTCATGACATATTTGATTGGTCATACAAGAAAATGCCAGGTATCAACCCTCATATTGTCAAACATGAGATTAAGACCTATCCGAATGCAAATCCCGTTAGACAACGTTTGCGTGTGGTAAATCCTAGAAAAGCACTCGCTATTAAGGCTAAGATAGAGAAGCTGTTAAAAGCCGGTTTTATCTATCCCGTTCCCTTGATGAAGTGGGTTTCAAATCCTGTTCTGGTTGATAATAAGTGGGGAGAAATCCATATATGCATTGATTTCTGTGATTTAAATTGTTCTTGTCCTAAGGATAATTTTCCCACACCATTTATTGATCATATTTTGGATGAGTGTGCGGGAAGCGAGGTATTCTCCTTCATGGACGGTTTTTCCGGATATAATCAGTTTTAGATCAAACCCAAGGATCAACATAAAACTGCATTTATTTGTCCATTCATGTGTAGGCACGGTGAGACCCCGATAAACAGTGGCTGCCAACAATGTATAAGGTTTCTGATGTGGATCTAGAAACTATTATTGTTGATTTCCCTGTGGAGTGGCACACACCTATCAGTATCAATGAAGTGACGATGGGGCCACCAGCAGATGCACTGGTGGATCTTGTGCTAGACCCACCTAGTAACCACAACTCAGATGAAGCGTCAACATGGACCCCCAAGGACTCATAGGTAGAGCGGTATTTTGAAGAATCACAAATGAAGAAGAGACATGAACAAAGTATGACCAGTAGCGCAACACTAGTGACTGAGGAGAAGTTGAGCCATATTATCATGGCCATTACAATAGAAACTGATGTGATGAGAGAGAAAATGAAGAAGCAAGCAATAGACGGATTTGGTGAGGTAAAAACTCACCTTGATTAATTATTCGATGTATTTTTACATAAGGTACCAGAGGTTACCACTATGCAGAAGGTTGGTTCGATCAGCACTGGAAAGTGGATTCATAATGTGCAAATTCCACTGCATGTGATCGAAACCAACAATGAGGACCTCAACACCTCACTTCAAAAATTACAGGATCTTTTAGTAGACATCAATGCACTGTCGACTCAAACATTGGTGTAGTTGCAAAGGGTTTACACTCATGAATTGGTAGACAAAGAGAAGATAGTTGGCGACCTCCTGTTAAGTTCGCAGGAGAAAGAGGCCGATGCACGAAAGGAGATAGAGGAATTGAAGAAGGAGCAAGTGAGGATGATCAAGGAGAATGCAAAGGAAATTGAGGTGCTCAAACAGGAGCAAGACCAATTGAAAGTGGAGAAAGTTCAACTTTGGGACAACAGGTTTCGCTTAGAAAATGCAGTTTCGGTTTCTTATCAACAAGTGCCAGAAAACACCGAGGACTTGGACATATAGGAAAAAGCTGAGCGGATTTGGGCCATAATTACACAGTTGGATCCAGACACACCAGTAGAGGAGGCTACAGAAAGGAAAAGAACAATTGTGGACTTCGCAACGTAGCTGGAGGAAATAGAGCAAGAAACAAAGAGAGTCATTGATGCGACTACACAATTTTGGGGCAGTGCAGTCCAGGACCCGCAGTCGGAGCAACTGACCACGTAGTTGCAGGAGTCCAAGGAGTAGTTGGAAACATTGAAAACATCACTTAAAGGGATGCCACTAGTTGTGCAGGTTACAAAGGCAGCTGAACTAAAGACGTTACAACAACGCGTCACAAAAGCAAGGGATCATCACCAGAGGTGCACAACGCAGTTAGATGAATTTCAAGATGTTGGTGCGCAGCTCTCAGTGAAGGCAGTTTCAGTGTTGCAGGAAGTTTAGGAGGGAAAAAGGATGTCATAGAAAATATCGTTGAGCACCCATTAGCGCGATAAGTAACATAAAGTTGGGAGACTACTAAGAAAATCAAATAATAGGTCAAGGATATCACCCAACAATATGTGGATTTCAAGGTGAAGATAAGAGGATACACCATGTCCAACTGACGTGGATCGAGGGCGAGCCACAAGATTGCGTTGGGGGCCTATTGGCATTAATTTTTGGAGTAAGTTAGTTGCAAAACATCTCGAATGTTGCGCAAGGTGGAAAATGACATGCAAGGCATCGTAGCTATATTTTATGTATTTTGGTCATATTTTGTAGGTTTGGACCGCATTATATGGATTGTGGCCATTATTTTGTAGATTCTATTAATAAGTAGTCAGGAAGTTGGATCAAGTGGACCAATGATGTAAAGGAGCAAGACTATAAATAGATGTAGAATTGAAAGTGTTAAGTCTTCTGGTGGGGTTTTTGGTCTCTTATTCTTGGGTTTTTGGCCTCTTCTGGGGTTTTTGGTCTCTTCTGAGTCTGTATTATCTTTGATTTTTACTGGGATTATTTTTGGAGGATTAAGATCTGGATATGAACTGAGATACTTCAATCTATGTATGAGAACTGAGAAACTATTTTGGAGAATCTGGGTTTTGCTGCGAAGGTTAATATGACATGACAAAGATTGAGTAGAACCATTGTGTCTTTTTATATCTTTCTATTTTCCTGTTTCTTACGATCTAAATGTGAATGCAATGTGAATATGGTAATGATGCAATGCTTCTCTGCTATGAGTGATGATATACTGTTAGATATGTTTATGCTTCGACATATCTGATGTGATCTAAGTATGTCGATCTGATCTAGTGAATGATGATATGATTTTGTTAATGCATAATATGAATAATTAGATCTATTGAATAATGTTACACTAAGTTGACAAGTAGATGCATAGTACTCCTTCATATTGTGGAAACTTGGTTCCCATAGTTCTCCCTTGATCATCTTAGGTGAGAATTTATCTGCTTTGTAGGTGTTGCTGGACGAGGTAAAACCTGTCTGGGTCGGTGTTCAGGGAGATCGCGGTGGTTTGGGTGTTGACAGAGAGGGAGCCCCTGTCGAAGGGTTTTATGTCAACATCGATGTTGATATTATTTTTAATTTTATTTGATATATCATTGTCCAACATAACACTTCTTTCAGATTTATGTAATTAGATTATGATTTGTAAGAGTTGATTTATATTACAGTGTTTGAAGTGTGATCATATTTACACTGTGGTTTTACATCTGCAATGAATATGTTTGAGGTATGATTTATTTTTAAGAAGGTGTGATCAAGTATACAATGAGATTTTGATTTCATACCAATAGATCAATAGTGTCAGGTAGAAATTGTGCTTGCATAGATATCACATGATAGCTTTGAAATAAAAGACTTCCTCGTTGACAATTTATGTTATGGGAGTTTTAGTTGTTTATTTAATTAGACAATTAAATTTACCAAACATTTTGTGGTCGTTTCCGGGGAAGTTATCAATGGTACAAAAATACATCTGACATAGCTTTGAAGATGCATTGTTAAGGTAAAGCATGGTAAATATTTTCTTGATCCTAAGGTGCAAGGAGGTAAGACGTAGTAAAGATCTACGCATCGTTCGATAGATTGTAACGGGATCAACATCATAAGGGACAGGGCATGTATATTGCATGATACTTTTTAGTTTAATTAGTTTTCTTTGAGTGTGGATTTTCTTTCTTTGCATTCATTTTTATTTCATTTTCAATTTTTGGAGCATAAATCTTATCATTCCCCTTAGTGGTGTTGTAAGCACCACCCATTATACTAACAAGTTGACATGAAAATTCAAAGGAGGAGCCTCTCGATATCCCATAAATAAATTTTATATCTTGGGAAGAGATGGAAGGTGAGAAATATGAAGAAATTGTTACCTTTGAACTCCCTATTAGAGATCCAGAAGGAGTGGTACAAATGTATAGCATTCCCCCATCTGCTCTATCAAATTTTCATGGTTTGACAAACGAATACCTCGATGGAGTTTTATTTCAATTCACAGTACTTAGTATAGGATATGGTAATTGTACTAATGACCAAAAGTTGAATGTGTTTCCCCTTACTCTAAAAGGAACATCCCTCTGATGGTTTATGAGCCTCAGTGGAAATTGTATACAAACCCGGGAAGACATGAAACATGTATTCTTGAAAATATACCAAGAGTATTGCATGGTTAATGAATATATCTTGAAAATGAGACAAGGGGGAGAAGATATTTTGGAGAACTACATGGAACTATTTCAATAGAACCTTCAAAGATCCAAACAAAGACAACTGGGGAAAGAGAACTTTAAAACACTCCTACTCAAAGGAATCCAAGATGAATCTTTAGAAATATTAAATCTAATGGGAACTGATGATTTATTTTAGTTAGAATATGATGATATTTGTGATTTCGGGAGAATGTATTCAATAGGAAACTCCAAAACCTATAAGAATTCTAAGGAACCTTCCTCTCGATTTTTTAAACCTGCTGCCAAAACAAGAGTTTTAGGGGCTGAAATCAATAATTCATTTGATATTTTTAAAATTGATCGTATTAGATCTCTAAATTCCCCATTGGATATTTTGAAGGTTAAGGAAAAGAAAGAGGAATTAGAAAAGACAGTTTACCCTTGGTGCTAGACGAAACATCTCGTAATAAATTGTCCTTTTGACAATATCATAATTTGTGGCATATGTGACTTGAATCATTCCACAGATCGTTGCCTTGAGTCCTTACCAAGGATGAAAGAAAAATATCAAAGAGATATAGGATTTGTCACAAAATAATTACAACATCCATGGAAATGGTGGCCTACATGTATGGTTCAAAACTCTCCATTTCCTTACTCTCATAATCAATCATTGAATACTATTGCACCATGGCAGTTGTTGCATCCTCAATATAAATCCTACCTACCTTGTCCACAAGGATGGAATGGCCCATATTATGATTCCATGAATACTTTCCCTCATGTTGCAACACCAACCAATCCTCCATACTTTCCACAAGATTTTCAATAACATTATATCTTCCCATCACGATCAACCACACAAACCAATCAACTACACCTTCCACAACTACCTTCTCATCAAACTCCTCCACTCCCTACACAAATTCCTGTTCAACCCACCCTCCACCCTGACCATAATAAATTAGTACAATATGATTATAGTTTTTAACTACAAAATTTCCCTACATTTCCCACATGTTCCACCTCACCCACACTGCTGCAAAAAGACTATGCACTGTCACAGAAAATCCATAGAAGGCACAAACATATTATAGATCCAATATTTGCAAATGAATTTCCTTATAATCCTTATTAGCAATCATAAAATATCATTAACACATGCATTACATCTAATGAGGAACAAATACTAGAACCAGAAATTGAAGCACTTCCATCATTGTTGTCACTGGATCTAGATATCTTATGCATTCATGAAGACCAAATATTTGGAGAACTTCGTATGACAGCTATAGGGAATCAAGGTAGAAAATATTATATTGAGTCTTGGTTTCAATCTACCATCATTCTAAAAAATCATTCCATCGTTAAATAATTCTTAGCACCATCTTGTCAAGGGAATTTGGTCTCTCATATCCTGGTTTTTATTGAGATACAGTTTTCATATTTGCGTGTGAGTATACTTGAGACCCCATTTCAAAAATGGATCCAATGGAAGTAATATTATACTTGAAGATATTCATTTCTCAAGTAAGGTAGCGTAGGATAGTGTAGGAAAATAAAATAACAAAGAAAAAAATACGTCTAATTGTGAAAACCAGTTTACTAGCGCAACTGGACACGAACTTTGCTTGAAAACCAAGTTATTGGATGGTAAGGTTCACAATAAGATATGTAAGTTTCATGTTGTTTCTATTTTTAACTATGTGTTGGTTGTGGAGCCTAATCTTCCAGATCCAGAGATATTATTCAGTTGTGTTTGTAAACCAGGTGTACTATACACCCATTCCCCCTGCCTTGGGGTTCGGGGCAGTGCCTCAAAAAAGGGGGTTCGAGAGAAACTCCCCTAAGACATGGGGGTTCGGGGGTAGAGCCTCCGAGAAATTTTTTTGGGATATGTGTTGGCCAATAGTTTTGCGGACCCATGCTATTGGGTTAACCCTATAATTTTCCCCTATAAAAGAAAGCATTGTAAAACGACTGAGTATGGTATTGTATTGTATTGGAAGAGAGACTGTGAGAGCATGAAGAGGAAGTGCAACGATTTTGCTGCAAGGTGTATCCATTCATCTTTATAGACTATAATAAAAGGTATAGAAATTTCTTTGTGGACATAGCCCATCATTTGGGTGAACCACATTATATCTGTGTCTCTCTGTAATGTTTTAATGTGTTTTGCATCTTGTTTATTGATTTAACTGTATATCTGTTATTGCTCTGCGATCCTGTTTTCTAACACTATGTTTCTTCACAATCATTTGTTTTGTCCTTGTATTGGATGATGTGGAGTTCATCAAGTTCCACCTTCCAATGGCCTTGTCCCATCGACCTCAGCACATTATTTGGGAAACAAGACTTGAGTTATGAATAGTAACTTGGAACTTACACACATCAATGGTAAATGTCCTTGTTGATAATCAAGGGAATAAATCAATGTCTCTTGTTTGTCAGATCTTATAGGTGACTCGACTTCAACACATCCATTCGTACCTTCCAGGTTGCACTATTGTACCTTGACAACTCATTTTCATCATTGGTGAGTTGTCTTACTTTGGTTAACAATTTTCATTATTGATTGGTATACAACAAAGTTTTTCCACGTTCGAATTCAAGAACATCCATTCAAATCGATTAACTCATACATAAGCATGAAAACTGGACAAAGACTATATATTTTTATTGTTCCAATAGTTTTGCAGTACCTTTTCATTCAGTTCAACTTGCAAAGTTCCTCATCTCAGATAAGATTCAACCTTCATCAATTTCATCTTCTAGCTACATCTATCAATAACCGTTAGCAACCTATATCAGCCCCAACATGCATCAGTACATTCATGTCAACCAAGGATTCCATAGAGGTAAAACTTGAGCTAAAATAACATGAGTCTTTGATTTAATAAAAGATTTAGGAAAATGTCATGAAAAGCCACTAAAAATTATCCCCTTTCTTTACTTTTTGTCATTTTTCAAGGGTATAAAAAGACTTCAGTTTAGGGGGGGAACATGATTCCATTACCTCTCTTATCCATCTAATACTATCGATATCCATTTATAAACCCTTTCCATTACACTTCATGCACACCCAAGTCAAGTCCTTCCCAAAATCCAAGCATGAGTAAATGATTTGTTGATGTTGTACACCGTCATACTAGCAAGGTGAAAGTCAGAGGTGTGGTTTCTTTGGTTCATATCCATGATGTATTTGTTCATCTCATGGGATATGTTTTGCAATTATATTTTCCAGTCTCTTGCTTCAAGGTTCTCCCACATATTGCACATCTTCAAAAAGTTGTTGTTGTGAATTCATTGAAGGTTACATTCATATGTGTTACATATATTGAGATCATACATGTCATAAGGATTTGATGGGATGTGAAGTTAATGGATGCTTTAGGAATGATTACAATTCCAACCCTTTCATTAATTCTCGGCCCTCCTATATGAACATCATGTTTTTTATTTATTTCTACATAATCTACCTGCTTGTTGGTACACATCATTGTTTAGAAGTGGTTTGTGTGCTCATAAGATTTACCTAGGGAGAATGATAATGGTTCTCTTGGGTAGTAGCATGGTGATTTTGTGGTACCCTTTGTTGCAATTATGAAAATATTTTTATATTTGTATACACTAATGCTAATGGAAGGGAGTCATTATTGAAAGGAAATTGAAACAATGTCTCTACCCGAAATTTAAAATTTTCCTATAGCTTGTTTCATACACTCTTTTCCCATAGTTATTGCAAGCATCAGGAGAAGCCTATGTTTCCATACAATAGGAACACTTGTTTCTGCTATCTAGATGTTTTCTTCAAGATTTATTGGGATCTATTATTATTTGGCAATGGTGTTTGTGCTCATAATATATATAGGGATGGAAGATATTGTTTATAATACTCTGATAACAATATTATAACAGAGTTAATGGAAATCAGCTAGTTCAGGCATGAAACAAGTTGCAAGGTGATTCATTGTTGTGTCTTGATTTCCATTGTTTGGTTATTGAATGTCCACATTTTTGAGACCAGTTTCAACATATTTTATAACAATGGTTAACCATGTTTTTCGAGAGATGATAGATAATTGGATGTGAGAAGGTTTTTATGGTGTTTTATTGACAATCCTTGTTTTGATTATACACATGAATCTCATGAGATTGGTAGTGTAACTCCACTCTTTTGGAAAAAATTCCATAAAGAATCCAAATCAGTTTTTTATATGACAAGAGTGTGAAAACAACAACTTCAACATTTATTAAGTAAGCATTCCATGGGCATATTTCAAAATTGGTCATTACAACAGTACTCCAACACGTTTCTTAACAATATTGTGGTGTAGGTAGCAGATGAGAAAACTCTTATGACATTATTTTCTCCACATGAAGATTGGAGGGATGCAAAACTCAATGGAATTTCCATATTTTTTCTTGGGGTAGCCACATATTTGATGGAAAATCTTAATTACATGGTAAACTTTGTTGAAACTCCACCATAATTGATAAAAATCACTCGAGGGCTACTTTTGAAGGTATGATGTCTATGAAAATGAAGGATAAAAATGCTAAGATGATCTAGATGTCATTATAATGAGAAATCATCACTTGTTCTGTTCATGATTTGCTAATAATGACATGTTTTAAGATTGTCCTTTCATGAGAAATGAAACAACCATTGTTTGAAGAAGTTTTAAGTATTATTTGGAAAGGAGCATCATATTCCATTAGCATAATAAATGGGAAATAATAGTGGTTTTGGTCACTATGCATGGTAAAATGCAAGCAATAATCAAATGAATGCTTCGAGTTTGGATGCTACACAGGTATTTGGTTGCATGAGGACATGCAACATTTTTAGTTTGGGGGAGATGTTGGGTTATGGATTTGTCCATATTTTCATCACTTATCAACACCCATTTCATCCCTCTTCTTCCTATGATTTCTCATTTATCATTCTATTTTCCATCCATTTGTTGTAACTACTCGTAAAAGACCATATTACTCCTATTGATTCTTTAGTGGTTAATAATGGTTATTTTCATTTATTTTTAATGAATTAAAGACTATTGTGCATGGTTTTATTGATGATAGCTTATGAATTAATTTATTGTAGCAACACTTATGGTTCCAACATCCAAAGTTGGCTTGTTAGCACATATCCACGTGGAGATTTACAACATGGTTTCATTCCTAGGATTGATTATGTGGATTTGTGATCTCAATTCATGCCCAAGTCCAACATGGCAGCCTCCAGCTCATGATCAAATGGTCCTAACCAAAAATGCATGCATATAAGAATACATTGATTTGTGTTACAATTTGTGAGTAGATGAAGAACAATATCGAAAAATTGGGACAAGGGTTTTGTGCATAACGACCTCAATTACTTGATTCACGTTAAAATATTCCAAAATGACCACAGTTTAAGTGATACAGTTGGTTTTCTAAATATGTAACTTCCAGATTTGTTTTTATGTCCATTTTTCAACAGTGGAAAATTGGTTAAGCAAATCCCAAGTCTGGAATTTGGTTCCTCATCCTTCTCAAGGCATTCTTTTATAAATATGTAATGAATATCTTGTATTGGGGGGGTTTAACAATTGGTATTGAAATTCATTATTCTCTTTGGATCCAACTTTGTAAACGTTTAAGCTTGGTTAATAGATGTTGGTGGTTTCTTAAAGCATATTTGTACAATTTCATTGTGGAGATACAACTTTGCTCAGTGGAGGAAGTTCCCTCTTCCTTGAGAAGATGCTGGTAGAGTTGATTGTAAGTGTGTTATTGTGTGAATTTGTTTATTATTTAGTTTTTGCTTTTATTCATTGTTAGATTTATCGCTATTGTTATTTCTATTAATTCGTTTATTAGATCATTGTCCAACATAACAGTTCTTTCAGATTTATGTAATTAGATTTTGCTTCATAAGTGTTTATTTATATTATAGTGTTTGAAGTGTGATTATATTTACAGTGTGGTTTTACTTCTGCACTAAATATTTTTGAGGTCCGATTTCTTTTTAAGGTGTGATCAAGTCTACAATTATTTTTTGATTTCATACCAATAGATCAACAGTGTCAAGTAGAAATTGTGCTTACATAGATATTGCACGATAGCTTTGAAACAAAAGACTTTCTTGGGTTAACAATTTATGTTCTGGGAGTTTCAGTTGTTTATTTAATTAGACAATTAAATTTCCCCAATAATAAGCTTGTATACATTAGGAAATATGGCTTACAAAATTCTCATAGATCTTGGTGCTTCTCACAAGAATGGATGAGCACTAATCATTCATTACTTCTTCTCATTCAAGTAAACCACTCACCTGTAATGATTCAATTATTGAGACACTGCACACTTTCTTTTAGGAGATGATTAAGGTTACATATGAGTTTGTGAAGGTGAGTGGTTTACCACTTACATGTACCAATTCAAGAATTGTCTTCCCACCTGCAAGATTCCCTTCTTTGGATGCCAAAGATGACATTAGCTTCACATATCTTGTCCTTCTACTCCACGAAATGTAACAGATGTAATATCTTTTAGGGGACTTGCAGGATACTACTGGAGATGCATTGAGGGATTTTCTAAGGTTGCACATCTAGCCACTTCTTTTCACAAGAAGGGAATAAATTTTGAATGGATACTGAGTTGTGAAGAAAGCTTCCAGCAGTTGAAGAATATTCTCACAAGTGCACCAGTATTGAAGATTACAGACCCATAAAAATATTTTGTGGTGTGTACCGATGCATGCAGTCAAGGGCTTAGAGGAGTCCTTATGCAAGACAACAACGTGATATGTTATGAATCAAGAAAGTTGAAGGAACATGAGAAAAACTATGCTACTCATGATCTATAACTTGCAGCCATAGTACATGCTCTCAAGATGTGGAGGAATTACTTGATGGGAAAAATATTTGAGCTAAGGACATACCATTGTGGTCTGAAGTATTTGTTTGATCAACCTACTCTAAATTCCAGGCAAGCTAGATTGTTGGAGTTTTTATGCGAGTTTGATTTTGAAATCAAGCACATAAAGGGGAAAGAGAATAAGGTAGCTGATGCACTCAGCAAGAAGGTGCAAGAAATGCATGTGGAATCCATTAGTATTTTCCAATCGAAGTTGAGGAAGTAGATTGTTAATCATGTTGCTGAAGATGAATTGTATGCATAGGTCAAGGACAAGATGCAACAGTAAATCCTTGAAAAGAAGTATGAAGGATATTAATTGGAAGAAGATGGACTTCTTACTTATAAGAACAAAATTTATATTTCAAATGTAGAATATTTGAGGAGGGTTGTTATGGATGAGATCCATCAAGATCCATATTCTGGTCACCCAGGATATCAGAAGACAATTGCTATAGCTAGAAATCAATACTTTTGGCTAGGAATGAAAAATGACATGGATGAATATATTTCAAGGTGCATGAAATTTTAGCAGGTGAAGGTTGAGCATCAACACCTAGTAGGTTTGTTGCAGCCTTTTCCATTTCCAGAATGGAAATGGGAAGTTGTTTCCATGGATTTTATTACAAGATTATCGATGACTTGGAGACAACATGATTCCATCATGGTTGTGGTGGACAAGTTGACAAAGGCATCACATTTTATACCGGTTAATTCTATGCATAAGACTGATGACATCACAAAGATCTTCATGAAGGAGATTTTCAAATTGCATGCATTTCCTAAGGCAATAGTCTCTGACAGAGATGTCAAGTTCACTTCCAATTTTTGGAAGAGGTTGTTTGCATATTTGGGTACAAAGCTAAACTTCAGCACTGCCTACCATCCTCAGACTGATGGGCAGACAGAGAGAGTGAATCAGGTGCTTGAATACATGCTTCACATGTATGTAATTGATAAACGAACCAAGTGGGGAGATTATCTACACTTGGTATAGTTTGCTTATAACAATGGATAACAAGAATCCTTGGGGATGAGTCCATATGAATCTTTGTATGGAAGTAGGTGTAGGACACTAGTGACTTGGGATAATCCAGTGAAAAGGGTTGTGCTTGGTCCAGAATTGCTTAAGGAGATGGACCAGGAGGTTGTAAAGATCATGCAGAATATGAAAGCAGCCCAGGATAGACAGAAAAGCTATGCTGATAAGCATAGGGTGAATAGAGAGTCAAACTAAGCCAAACACCATGTTTTCATTTGTTAGTAATCCTTTTATTTCTTCAAAAGACCCAACAATCCTCATCAAAAGCAAATGAGACCCCCCAACAAAAGGATTTGGCCTTCTAGATAAACCCAAAGATGATGAAAGAAAGTGACTTCATGTACATTTAATTACACCACCATATGCTATATCCATTGGTTCATTTTGATGGCATTGAATTCTATTGCATATGGATTATGTAAACCTTTTCCTTTAAATGGGAAACTACCTACATTCTCTTGTATTTGTCTTTGTTTTACACTCTGTCCTTGGTTCTCTCTACTTTTTCTTTAGATATTTTAGGATAAACTTGTGTTATGAGAGTGTTTCCATATACTTCTTCACTAGCATTTATGTTTCCATCTCTATTAGTGTGTTAATGCTCTAATCTAATTGATCCAACATAAGGTTCATGAGATCTTCTTCTTCATAATTTTTATGATGACCCACCATCATTGTTTGTATTCTTCTTTGTTATGCAGTCACAAAAAGTGTTCACCATACAAGTATATCACCAAATATATTTGAACTTAAGATATGATATCATATGATTGGTAAATGGTAGGATTATAGCACGTTCATTTTTTCGACACATATCCCTGATAAATTTTCCAATCTCCTTCAATTCTTGCAAGTGTTGTGGAGATTGAGACGTGTTACCACCTAAGTTGTACTTAGTGGTTTTTTATCAAGTGAGCCTGGTGAACCGGACAAAGATTTTTTGTTCAGACTTCAAAAGACCTTCGGAAGTGCTTCTGGGAAAGGCTTGTTATACTATATCACATGTTCATACCCCATGGGGGAATTGTAATAAATGTTATAGCATGATAGTGTCTGTAAAAGACTCGATCTATTAGAATTTATTTGTCAATCCGATCAGCCCAGGGTGTTTTTTCCCTTGGCTATTATTGGTTGTTGAATAAACGACTGATAATTTCTGAGTTTTTCACTCCATACCTCCAAAGTTGGGGTGGTCGCCTTGGCATTTAGGCCTATTGAGGTTATTAGAGTCTATGTGTCAATGTATAAACATGCTAGGAATCATGGTAGAGTCATATGAACATGTCTAAGTCCCCCTAGGTTTTTTATTTTCTTTTTAATTTTTTAATTTTTTCAGTGTTTTTTATTAAAATTTATTTTTTTCAAAATTTAGGCTATTTTTTAATAGTTTAATTGGAAAAATTGGTATTGTAATAAAAGTGGGCTCGAAAGTCTGTTTCAATCATGTAGGTGCTCATTTTCAAGCTAAGAGCACCCAGTAAACCTATAGACCCACTATTTCCTAGTTTAAGTGGTTTTCCATCACTCAGGTCAAAAAGCCCCAAAAAATCAATTATTGATTATTTTAATTAATAAATTGATGAATAATGGAGCAAATCCAAAATCCTAGATCAGTGGATTCTTAGCAGATTTGATTGAAATCAGTCAGATCTGAACCAGATTGACTGGATCTGACAAATCCTTGACTGAAGGAGGTGATCTGGATAGATCCAGAGTTGATCTTCAGCATCCTTTATGGGGAATTGCGCCCTCTCTCTCTTCTCCACACGTGTGGGCTCATCTAGATGAGTTTTGGTGGATGCTTCAGTCAATGGGTTTAGTTGTCAGTTAGATCAGCTCTCCGATTGACAGTTGCACTCACTGAGACTTAGATTAGGCTCAGTTAGACACAGATCAGGCATTGATGGACTCTCCTTTAGCTACAGTGGTCTATCTCCTTGGGATTTGTGCCCCCCAGGGCTGGATCTCCTGTTTTTTGTATAAACAAAGCACAGGCTACCTCTTCCAAGCTAGTTAGAGCTGGAATGAGGAGCTATTGCCATTGTAATACTGCTATATTTTGTGAATAAAGAAGATTTGGAGGCTATACCATGTAGTGCATGTGTTTGTGTGGATTCCCAGCATCATGCTGCTAATGTGGTAACTGCAATTTCTTTCCAATTTCTGTGCTACTTTTGTTTTATGGGAAAGGATTCAGTTGAATCAAGTAAGGGTGTAAACTAGGCAAGTTAGATTGCTTACTCTTCTTTATCCATATTATGTATGCTCAATAATTTCAGTTATATTCTTAAATAAGATTATTTTTGCATGAGCTTTCATTTTTGTTGCTTTATATATCTAAATCCAAATCTCCGGAGGTGTTGTGTAGGCTTGTGTTATCTAGTTGCAGGTTCCTGATTGGACGAAGGTGTGGATCAAGATTGATGCCATTCCTTATCCAATAAGCTCAAGACTCTGTCCCTCAGCGCTCCACAAAAGGGCCTCCTTTCAGCTTGGTTCCATTCAAGCAACGAGCCGACCTTCTCTCCTCTTTTTCTCCTTTCTTTAAAAAATCAATCTTTCGGTTACCTATTTATTCCTCTTATGATCAGATACAGTTCTAAGAATTCAATATATATTCTTAGATCTAGTTCATAAGAGTCTTGCTGCTTAGATATGTAATTTCATAAAGAATATCATTTCATAAAGATAGATCTAGGCGTAGGAATTTCCTTTTTGCAAGTAGCTAAATTATAGATCTAAAGCTTGCTCATAAGGTAGTTTCTTTTTTCGTTCCTTAAAGATTTAAATTATGCAAGAAGAGTGCATATCTAATTGGCTTCCCAAACAAAAATCTAACATCCCAAGGAAATATTGCTTTCCTTGGTTCCTTTTTGCAAAACTAGATTAGCCCCTATTAACAATTTTTTACTTAGTTTTTTTTCGGTAACTAGCGTGGTGACCCAAAACACTTGTAAAGTGTTTTTGGGCACATTTCATTTTAATTGATTGCTGTTTTTTAGTAGGTTTAACAAAAAGAGAATGAGACTCTGCCCATTTTTCGACTCTTGGGCGAACCAGAGCTTCCCGGAGGCTTCCCCCACCGCTGTGATTTTAGTTTAGCTTGTTACAAGATTTTTGTAAGCCTTTGGATCCCAGATAACAAGGACCAAAGTGAATAATTTAGTTTTCTGATATTCTAACCAATAATATTAAAAATAATCTTTTCGAGTAGGCTCTTTCGAGCCCACTCCCCATCCCCCTATGGGGGATCCGCGTCCGTTTCACCTTTTTGCATTTTTTCCCTTTTTTTTATCTAGATTAGTCTTGTTATGCAAGATTGTATACTTTGATAACATTTTTCATTATTCCATATTTTAATTTCAATATTAATCATACTACTTACCCCACGACTTCCCGATTGACCCGCAAGGGGAAAGAGATGTGTGGTAGGACTAATTAGAAAACCAGCATTGTGTATCTTCGATTCCTTTTTCATCAATTGTTTCGTTAGCTATAATAAAATTAACCCCTCCTTTATTCCCCGATTGAGATCCACTTGGATTGAAAGAGGTTCCTGGAGGGTTTTCTTTTTAACAAGAACACCTATCTTAAAATTGACTAAAAATAACGAAGACTCCAGTGTGTATGCTCTGTACTTATCTACGGTTTGTCCGATCAGTCGAGTTGCATCAAAAGAACTTGAGTGACTAGAATAATTAGGATTCACTCTCCCCAAATTGAAAAAACATCAGGTGAAAATCCAATGCCTCGATCAAACCATTACGGTGGAAAAATACCCAAAGGAAGGAAGAACTCTTGAAAAGTGGCCTCGGGGTGCCGATCTCAGTTACACCTTCGGGTGCATTATGAACAACAGCCTCAGAGATTCCATTCAGCCCACATATTCCTTGCGGGTAGCCGTGATGGTTTAGTTTTGGACATACTTCAAGTACCCCCTGGGTATATCTGGAGTCCCCTCGCCTAAGTTAAATTACTCATCTTCACATTAATTTAAAATTAACCAAGATACAATTGGACAACATTTATTTCAACACTTGCAAGCACTCTCCAAATATTTTCGACTCCATTTTTGGCACTGGTCAACTGTTTATTTCTTTCAACCTATATGCGATTGTGTGTCATTTCATGCTTACTTGTGATTATCTTATCTGGTTATTTGTTGTTTACAATTGTTAAGTCAAAACTCCTAAAAACCATACTCTTTAATACCATCATCATACTAAATAATTTTTCCTTAGTAACTTAATAGGGTCTACCCCCCTTGGCTTCATTAGGAGTTGAGCCTAAATGGAGGAATCAAGAACAAGGTGACAGCCTTGACTCAAGACTTTCCCCCAAGGACACACCGAGTGGCTTGAATATTACTACCACGTGACCCAGGTGTGTGAAAGGAGGCAACACTTTTTGGTGCCATTACCGGGGATAAATCTTTTCATTCTTGGGTACGACTTAGCTTAACGTTTTTCTAAACAACTAAAAAGATTAAAAAAAAAATTGATTGATCTTGTCTTTAAAAAACATAAAAATTAAAACTCGATCCATCTGGCGAATCCATTGTCTAACATCCCTCCAAGAATTTCTAGCTGAAGAAACCGCCATCAATTATTCAATCCATTCCCTAATCCCGAAAGGTTTATTAGGGAAATATTGAATAGGAAGACTTCTCATAGAAACCTTGAAAATTTTGGAGACCAATCGCTCTCAGATATCCATCACATATTTATAGAGAGTCATGTTCACCAATCTCAAGAAATGATGGAATTATTCAAACCCCTTGACTTTTCTTAGATAGCAGGTGCTCCCCATGCCATTCTAAAAAATGATATCAAGAAGCTCCCCATATTCAAAGGGCAATAATGCCATCACTGGCAAGTCTCACCTTTGAAATTTTGAAAATCACTTGGTCAGTTATTGCAATGATGCTGCCCATGACCATGACGATGTCAAAATGAAGCTCTTTGTTTTATCCTTAGAAGATGATGCTGAAGAATGGTACCTTGACCTAGATGATGATTCATATAAAACTCTTAGTGAATTCCTAGAGGGTTTTAAGAAGAAATGGGGAAAAAAGAAGGAACCAAGACATCTACTTGCTGCCCTTTATAGCATAAAGAATATGGATAATGAAACCATGGATGAATTTAACACTAAATTCAGGTGTGTGTTTGCGGACCTCCCTAAAGAAATCAATCCAAAGGATGCCTCCATCCTCATATCTTACATTGAATCTTTCACTGGTGATTTGAGGTACCAGTTAAGAGACAAAGAGCCGGCCAATCTCAAAACTGATCAGGAATTGGTAGAGAAAATAGAAAAGAATATGCAGTCTTCAGGCAAATCCAACATTCTAGGTTACACTAGGGGAAACACTTCATACAACAAAGAAAATGGAAAATCCATTGAATCAGAAGAAAAGGGAGCCTCTAAATATCCCATGGAAAAGGTAACAGACATGATAAAATACTTGGCTACTAGTCAAAACCAACTTATGGCAAATCAGTCCACACAACTGAATCTTATGCACAATAGAATAATCACAATGGAAAGAAATAATGGACCTAGGAACTTTCAGCCTAGGCAGAATCAGATGTATCAAAATAAGTTTCCTCAACAAGAGCCTAGGATTCCAAACCAGTTAGACTCAGCTAACATGGTAGAAGAAGTAATTCCATGGTGTAGACCCTATGAACAATTCCACCAAGAAAGCACTTGTTATGTTGCAAATCAAGTCATGGAACATGGAATTACCGATGTGAGTAATCAGGAAACAACTTCAAGTGAGCCTGATCATATATACATGGTAGGCCAGGCCTACCCTTTGTCACTAGCTAAACAGTACAAATCTAAGGATGAAACCATTGCAGAATCTTATAGTGAAACTTATGATGAAAACTGTAATGTACATGATGGGACTCCTACGTGTTCCCCATATAATGATGACATTCTGGAAGGTTTAATGCCTTGTGACCTGTTATATCTCAAAATGACACATCTCTTCCTGTGACCACTTTCCCATGATTTTGTCGCATGTCGACACTTCCATGACGGCACTTCATGAAAGTCACTGAAAGTTACTAAAAAAACACCTAACTTGGAGGATCAATATATTGATTTATGTAACTCCGTTTAACCTCATCTCTATACCGTTGGAAAGTTATTTTAGTTAGCTAAAAAAAATTAGAAGACACCAAAGCCTGAAAATGCCTATAAATACCCTAAAAATACATTATTTTTCTATCCACGACTTGCCTTAAGGCAAACCCGCGAATGATACGCGAGTTGCTCTCTTTCGTACCCACGGATATAAAAAGTTGCGCATATACGCGACTTGTTGTACTAGAAACCCGCGTATACCTTTTGTATACGCAACTGTCCATTTATGCAACACATGGATTCCTTTTAAAAATGTCAAAAAACACGCCTTTTGAATTTCGGTTAGTTTGGGTAGTTATGCAACTGACTTCTTCAGTTGTAACTACTTTGTCTTCACCCCTAACTCTTCTTTAAGCATATAAATAGAGGTAGGGAGGTCCATGAGAGGGGACTTGAATTTTTTCATCCTTATGCTGGAGGAATCGAGATTCTCTTTTCCCACACCTTTGCCCTGGCGGTCATACCCTTGTCTTGCAGAGCTTAGAGGCTAAGTTCTTTGGAGAAGAGAAGCAGCAGAACCAGATCAAGGTTTCGTGAAGTGCCGAACTTGAAGAGAAGGTATACTTGTACTTGTTTTCAAGATTAATAAAGATGTGATGTCCTTCTTCTTTCCAAATCATTGTTCAATGTGTGATTGAATCTCTGTTTATGATCATATGATGATGTTATTCAAATCATTAGTTCATGTTTATTTGATTATCATTGTTTTATATGTGGTCATAATGGTTTGAGGAAGGCATATTTCATTTTGCAGGTCTCTTGGAGCAAGAGGAGCAAGAAGAGGATTGAAGAGAAAGCTTGTACCAGCCTTTAGTTAATCAGGTGTGGACGTTTCTCATCTCTGATCTTGCTTGTATTTACTTGCTGAACATTGTGCATCTCTCTTTCAACCCCAGTATGTTGATGGCCTCTTAAGCCCTAGCCATAGGATACTTTCCTTTACAACAGAACTGGCGACTCCGCTGGGGAGAGCCTTATCTGTTTGGGGTTTCTCTTGATTTATTTTAGTGTTTTGCATTGTTTCAGGTCCTTCTTGCCACTTAGTCATCCCTTTTGGTTGTTCTTTATCTATGTGGTAAGCCATTTTATAGCATTAGGGTTTGCTCTTTGCTCTTTCCCCCACCTCCTTGGCTTGGTATGATTTTTGGCTTATGTTTTTGGTCAGCCTCTATTAGTGATCTTTGTTTGATTTCAAAATCTTGTTGGTGTTGGTTTCCTTCTTCTTTTGTTGGTTAACTTCACCATGCCAAACTAGTTGACTTGTCTCTTATGCAAGCCTTCCTTCCAAGTAGGGTTTATACTGACTTTAGGGCATTTCTAGAGTTTGTTTGGTGGTTGTATAGCAAAGTTCCTTTTGATTTTTTCTTATTATATGCATACTTTGCTTTGTAGGTATTTTTTCTTTTTCATTTATAAAAGAAAATTAAAAATAACCTATACTTGTTTTTGCTGCTTGCCCCCCCACCTCCTTCTTTGGCTTGACCTTGTTGGACAAGGTATTGAGCAGCCTTTGTTTGTAGGTTTAGATTGATACTTGGGACTTCTTGACCT
Source organism: Pseudotsuga menziesii (assembly GCA_001517045.1). Lineage (NCBI taxonomy): Eukaryota > Viridiplantae > Streptophyta > Pinopsida > Pinales > Pinaceae > Pseudotsuga > Pseudotsuga menziesii. Next base: position 750,564 of record LPNX010317687.1, on the reverse strand, counting down.
TTGCTTATGTCATTATTTTTGCTCAGTCTCTTCATTCCAAAGTTTTTGGCTTTTTTACCTTTATGAGCCTTCCTTTTAAGAGAGGTTGATATCTAACTTTAGGGAAACCTAGGGTTTGTTTGTGGGGAGTAGAGTAGTTGTCTATTTTCTTTGCTTTCATTACTTGCTTGCATTAGTCGATAGGCTGATTTTTCTTTTGCATTTATAAAAGAAAAAGACAAAAACACATGTTTTCTTTATATGCATGTAGATTAGGTTTTTAGTCTAGATTGCATGGCATATCATTGTTTTTGAAAAAATAAAAATAAAAAGAATTTGTTCTTTTGTGGTTTTCAAGTTTCTATTTGAAAAATGAAGAGAATAGTTTTTGCTTTTTGCATTTCATATCTCTTTGCTTAGTCATTTTGCTTCAACTTTGAGTCAAAACACCACATAAGTTTCACACCATTTACCCTCTGACTAAAAACAACCCTTAAAATAAATGATATAATTTAAAAATTGTTAGTAAGTTTTATTTTATAGGGTCATACACCAACTAGCTCAGGCTAGACTTGTGGATTAGGGAGTTTCAACTCTCCACAAGTGTTAAAATTTTAGACGTAGTTGGTCAATCACTAGGTAAATCCTTTTCTACATTTATTGTATTTGGGAAGCTCCTCTCAAACGGGAGTTAAGCAGGAGGCCGTGTGGAGACTTGGATTGAGGAGATAACCCTACGATTCCTTGTCAAAGCATAGACCAAGGTTTTTACGCATCTGGGGATTCTGTCTTAGATAGGGTTTTAGGCTCAGCTACCTTGCCCATGCATACGAATCAGGTTTGCGACTGTCCCCCAAGACTATCAATATAGTTAAGGTAGCCTTTAGTCTCTTTGACATCTAGGTTTCATACCCAGGTACACCGAAAGGGTATTTCCGGTGGACCTTGGACGGGCTTGGAAGGTAACCTCGGTAGAAAGTGTGGGAGGGCAGTGGGTGATTCCTCCGCTTGTGCCTAAGAACATCTATAGGGATGCCAAGTAACTGTCTATCAGCTTTCTTTTGGAAATTATATCTTATTCATGTTTGTCTTTTTGGCTTTAGGAATTTTTAGTGAGTGATGTGTGGTTTGTCTGTACTTAGTGTGCCTTTAGGTGTGTTCTTTGTAATTTTGGTTGCCTACCAACCTCAGAATTTGTCTCCTTGTTTGAAACTATGGCTAGCACCCCTTTGAACACCAACCAAGAGATACCCATGCTGGAAACTCCTTGTACTATTCCTCTCACGGGGAATGTTGGTGTTCCCTTGATGGCCACCCTGAATCTACCTGGATTCACCCTAGGGATACCGGTGTGGTTGTTTTTCACTCCAACCGTCCTGAATGCTCCTGATGCTTCTCAAGTAAGCTCCTTATATCAAGGGCATCAAAAAACTACTTCCCCTTCACATGTAGTTGATTCTCCTCCTCCTTCTACTTCACGGGGTGAAAGTACTGATACTAGTAACCGACAGTCTAAAAGGAGTAAAAGAAGGAGGAATAGGAAGAAGGCACATAATAAAGGGGGAACCTGTTCAACCTTTGAAAGTCAATTTGAACCTCACCACCAAGCCTCTATAGTTCATGCTGGGGGCAACTATCCAACCTCTGCAGGTCATGTTGGATCTAAGCACTCAACCTCTGCAAGTCAAGTTGATCTTCACCATCCAGCATCTGTTGATCATGATGGTGGGATCCTTCCAACCTTTTCAGGTCATGTCGGATCCAATCACTTAGCCTCTGTAGTTCATGCCGAGGGCACCCGTTCAACCTCTGTTGTTCAATTTGAACCTTCCCATCCAACCTTTGTAAGTCAGGTTGGATCCATCCACCCAGCCTCTATTATTCATGCTGGGGGCACACACTCAACTGCTGAAAAGCATGTTGATCCTAACCATTCAACCTCTGTTGTTCATGTTGGTGGTTCCAATTAAACCTCTGCAGGCCATGTTGGATCCAGTCTCTCAGCCTTTGTAAGTCATGCTAGGGTCAGTCTCTCAGCCTCTGTGGTTCATGCTGAAGACAATTCGTCAGCCACTGTGAGTCATGTTGACACTGTTGAAAATACTACCCGTTCAAAACACAAGCCCAAGTTTCCTTGTAAGCTTTGTGAGGGAGACCACCTTACTTATAAATGCCCTTCTATCGTGGAGGTGCAGAGAGTTTGGATTCATGGTCATCCCATTTTTGAACATTTTGAAGCTTTTCAACAACCAACCTCTCTTAGTCAGGTTGGACCCAGTCACCCAGCCTCTATAGTTCATGCTGGGGGCAAACTCTTAGCCTCTGCAGGTCATGCTGAGAGAAAACAGTCATCCACTGCTAGTCATGTTGACACCGTTGAGAAAACTGGTTGCTCGAAGTGCAAACTTAAGTTCCCTTGTATGCTATGTGAGGGAGATCATCTTACTCACAAGTGCTCTGCTATCGTGGAGGTGCAAAGAGTGTGGTCCAAGACTCAAGAATTTCCTTCTCCTGAACAACCTATAGTTTCTCAACAACCTATTCAACCTTTGGTTGATCAAGTGATCGAACCAATATCAGATTTGGTCCATCCCACTCTTCTTTCGGAGAGTGATCTTGATATGATTGAACCAATGTCATCTTTGGTCAATCCCACTCTCCCTTCGGAGAGTGACTTTCACGAAGCGGTTGAATCGATCCCAGTATCGATCAATCCCACTCTTCCTTTGGAGAGTGAAGTGTCTTCTAGTCACATTTTCTTCACTACCATTTCAGAACTTACTGAACAAGGGGGAACTGAACTCACTTCAGATCAACCCCCACCAAGCTCTCGGATTGCTTCCTTTGATTGGGATAGCCTAGTTGAGCCACGCCTTCCTTCTAATGCACCTTTCCAGATAAAGGTCAAAGTTGAACCTTACATGATTGCTCGTCGTATTATTGATGAAGGAGCCTCAGTTAGTATTTTGTCTACTCGTGCTTTGCGAGGCATGGGATCTCCCAGCCTTGTGTCGATTGCTAGTTAGCATGAGGAATTCACTTAGTGAACCTCTCACACAGCACGTGCGATCATGGGATATTAAAGAATACCCTTAATTTCGAGAGATATTGACCCAAACTCTTTTTGTTGAAAACCCTCCCAATACTTAAAACCTCCTCCCCACCCCTTTTTATACCTCAATCCTTATAAACCACCCTACCCACCCCCACCTTAAACCCCTCATCCCCCCAATACCTGCAATATATTGGTTTGATTTTTTATAATTTTAAAACCCACAATATGAACTAACGTGATAGGATATTGGCCAACAAGTGAAGCCCTTGTGCTAGTCAGTTATTGGCGTTTGATAGAAGAACTTGTATAGCCTTGGGAATTCTTGGTCAAACACCTATTACTTTGGGTGGGAAGACCGTCTTAGTTGACTTCATGGTGATAGAAGACCCCTTGGACTTTAATATGCTCCTCGGACGTGATTATGTCTATGCCATGCAAGCTGTGGTGTCAACATTCTTTTGTGTGATGTACTTTAATCATGGAGAAGAAATTGTCACTATCGATCAGTTGGATTTTCTTGATCCGTCTCCTGACCCAACTAGAGACCAAGTCTTTCCTTTATTGATTCCCAGTGTTTCTATAGACACTACCCTGCCACAGGTGAACTATGTGGCCTCATGTCCTTTGTGTTCAATTGCTACTAAGAAGCAGCATCTGTTTTCATGCTTACCTTCTCGAGACTTGGTCCCAGCAGTTGACCGGGTGAGTCATCCTATATAGACTGTAGAGCCTTTTATCCACTCTATTGATCCATTTGAAATTTTAGACATGTGTCCTATCTCGGATGATCTCCTTCCTTCAGATGAAGTCTTCCTAGAGTCTTTGATACAGTCTGATCTTGTTTTGGATGTTGGTTCAGTTGTGACTAAGTCTAACCTTGATTCATCTAGTAAGCCTGACCTTTCTTCTTATGTTGGTATTGTTGAGTCTTTTGACTCTTCCTTTGAACAGCAAGTCAGTGATCCTAATGAGTTTGATTTTTCTTATGAATTTTTCAACTCCCGTGATACTGAGTTTGTTCCTGCAGACTCTGTCTCCCTTGTTGATTTTTTCTCTCCTTCTAAGGTTTATCTTGCTGATTATAAACCCTTGATCCTTGGTTCTATAGAATCTTCTTCGATCGATTCTGCCTTGAATTTACCTTTTATAGAAGGTAGCAAAGTCACACGTGCTTCTACCAAAGTGACCCGCGTTGGAATGTTTCTTCTGAATATGATTTTGATGTTGTTGTTTCTTGGAGACAGGATTTTTAGTTGGATTCACAACTGTTTACTGGCCTTGTCTTGTTGTTCAAGCTTTAACTGCATTTGCATGTGCTCTGCTCGTGCTTATGAGCCTGATGCCGGCTTCCACGCTTTTAGCTTGTTGTATAAGCCCTCATCTTTGTTCTCATTGTCGCTAAGCCTTGTATCATTTTGCCTTTGAAACTTGACACCCTTTACCTTGAGGAGATGTTCCCTGAGTGTCCTTATCTTGCTTGCTTTCCCTGCATTATGCATAGGTTTGTTCCTTGCACTTGGAACTAGTTTTGCATGTTTATGACACTCCTCTCCTCGCATTTAGAGCATTCTTTCTGCTCTCCTTTGAGCTCGTTAAAAATAGTAAGGAGGCCACGAGTTGACTTTTTCGGACCCATTAAAACTTCACGGGAAAGACTTTGAGTTTCTTTAGGCCCAAGTCTGACTCCTTAAAATAGACTTGACTACCGAGTAAACTTGTCCATTCAGGCTCGTTAAGAATATGTGAATGGGCATCCACATTGGTGGTAGGTTATCTCTTTCTTGAACCATGTGGAATAATACGAGAAAGGAACACTCTCTTTTCTTCGGAATTGAGAATAGTATTCTCAGGCATAGGTCTATCACTTTTCCGGACCTGAGGGACTAAACTTACAGAAAAGGAACTCTCGGTATGAGCTTAGTTTTCTCTTTTTCATGCTCTGGACCAAAACATGAAAAAGATTTCGAGTGTACTTTATGTCTTTGTCATGCTCGTTAAACCCTAAAGAACAAAGAATCAAGTTTATTGTTGTAATCCCCTTTTCTCATAATCAAATGGATCTTTCTAAGTGCTCTTGCCTTCCTTCACACTCATTAAACTCAGGCTATATGCTGCTTTTGAAGGAGCGTTGGGTAGGTGGTAATTTAACCTTTTTCGGACCTTCCTGACTAAGTACGAAAAATGTGCGTCTTTTCTTCTTCGGAAGTTAAGAGAGTTCTTCTTTGGTATGTTTTATACTTTTTCGGCCTTAGGAGACTAAATTGTACGAAAAAGGACCCCCCTGGAGTCTTCTTTGGAGTTTTCAGACTCTCTAAACTATTGTTAACACCCAAAAAGTGTTCACTACCTCATCTACCCCATTACATGGCTCATTTGTCCATTTTCCTACCATATTTCCCTTAAGAACCCATAAAACCATTTAAAATGCCTCCAAAAGGCCAAAAAACCCCTTTTTCCTCCAAAAATATCCAAAATTCCTCTAAAAAAGAAAAATCCCCAAAAAGGGAAGAAAAAATATAAAATAATGAGGAAAAAAGAGGAAAAGAGGAAAAAACCCTAAAAGCTGCCCTAACCATATGGTTTCCAAAAACCATGGGCCAGCACTCCACCACTAAAAAACTATAAATAAGTGATGGAGACCCCTTATTTCACATCCACAATCACAAGCATCCTTACTCTACCAAAATTGCTCTTGAAACCCTAGCTCACCCTTTGAGCTACTTTCACCATTGAGAGCCCCTTTTGGCCCATTTCCACCACCGGAGAAAGAGAAGGAGCAGCTCGAGCTCGGAGCAACCTCTCGAATTAGCACAAAGGGCTTCACCAACCTCCACATCGGAGGTAATATCAATAAAAAACCATTCTTTATATTTTTACTGTTTTGTTTCATGCACATGTTTAGATTTAGTTTTTATTCATGTTTAGCATTTTTATTTCCATTTTACTGAACTGCTACTAAGGAGTCTATTCTCCTTAGTAGGTGCTCATTCGCACAAGCTAGGGGTAAAACCCTGGCCACAGTTTTGGCGACTCCGCTGGTTTATTTTCTGCAATATTTTTTGTTTTTTCCTTTCGGCTGTCGCTTTCAGCCGCCGTAAACCGCATCTTTTCCTTCCGCAGTCGCGGCCCGACCACGTGTTTCAGGCCTTTACCTGTGACCAGACCGCAGCTCTCATAATTTTTTCCGCGCCCTACCGGCGTATTTAAGTCTACTACCTGCGATCCGGACGCGGCTAATCAGCCTGTTTTCTGCGGTCCGACCGCACCTGTTGGCCATTTTCCTACGTCCCGGCTGCGCCTTTGAGCCCCTTCGCTGCGACCCGACTGCGTTTTTTCCTTCCGCAGTCGTGGCCCGACCGTCTCTGTCGGCCAGAAACCCGCGACCTGTCCGCACCTGTTTCCTTCAAACCCGCGGTCCGACCGCCCGATCGAGCCACAAACCCGCGGTCTGATTTCTACAGTTTTTCCTGTATTTGACCCCAGCCCCTTTGCTGCCATATTTTCTGTATCTTCACAGCCATCTGTTCTACCTACAGCCCTACTCCCCTATAGCCTTTTCTGCACCATGATTTCTGTTACCTTTTTATAGCATTGTTTTTAAAATTTCAGCATTCTTATTTGAGAAAATTTTGCATGTTTAAATTTTGAATTCAATATTACTGTTAGTTCAATATTACTGTTAGTTCATCACCTCACGAGAACACACTCTGTCACCTAATTCAAGTGAGACTCAAAAACTACTTAACTCAACCAACATTCTAACCCCACTTGGGGAACATAAAAGAATCTTTATAGTTAGGTAGGATTGGGGGCATAGGCTTCCAATAATACCCCTCAGTTACTTACACTTGAGACACAGCTATTGTCCAATTAGGGAACCAAAATCCCCTAGTATTTTTTGGCACGGTCACAACCAGTTTACCAGAAGGCCTCTCCCTTAGGAGGGTTGAAGTCGTGAGATTGGTTCCAGAGGCCTGAGTGGAATACCAAACTCCATTCAGTAACTAAAGGGCTACCTTTCGCAGTTCTCTGGATATCCCTGTATAGGGGTATTGCAGTAAAAGGACCAAGCGACAGATTTACCTTTCTGGACGTGTCATGAACAGGGTATCTTAGTTTCCATTCTTCTAGGATTGACTTCCTGGTGTCCCTCCCGGTAGGGGGATATCTCAGCCACTTGGATTTCCTATTCATATTGTCTGACTTGGATTTCATCTCCTTGCAGAGGATATGTCTAGTTGAGTCAGAATACTTTTAGTTAGGTGTTTTCATGCTCCCTTACCTCCTTTTGCTCTAGCGAGTCCACCATTTTTTATTTGTAGGAAATCTGCTGTTTGTTGGTATTCTGACCATTTCTGTTGACACTCCACCTATTGTAGCACAGCTGTTACAGTAGGTGTTTTGAGTTGATTGTTGGCCTGAGTGCCCTATTTTTGTGCTCCCCTTCTGCACACTCGGTTGCATTAGGGTTTTTGAGCTATTTTTTACTCACCTCAACCCACAGAGATTTGACACCACCTGCCACCATTGAGTCCCCGAGACATTCTCAGCGCCTCAGAGGTGAGACCCCTCAGCACGATTCACTTGACACCACCCGTCATCGACACAGATCATCCTCACTTGATACCACTTATCATAGATCTCGAGCCTTGTCACTTGACTCCACTCGTCAGCAGCATAGGACTCCATCACCAGATATTGACGCTCCTTATTTTACCTCTGATTCTGAGCCAGAGTCTGAGAACCCCATTTACACTGCCCCTACTATCCCCATGGCTGGCATGATTCCCACTCCCATCTTGGTAGGGACCATTGGTGGCACATCCACCACTACACCAGTTATCACACTTGCTATGGGTATGCCCTCCATGGGGCCCCTATCTATCATTCCCCTCACGACACCTATTCCCACAGCGGGACTACCTATTCCCACTCCATCAGTGGCTCACACTACCCATGGTGGCGCAGGACCATCCTATACCACCTTAGTTCCCCCACTTGGGGGAAACCTCCCTAACACCACCCCTCCACTTGGGGGCATCGGCCCCAACTCGGTCCAACCCACTACTGTGTCACATCCGTCTTCCATTTTTCCATTCATGGCTAGCCTCAACCTGCCTGATCTAGCCAGATTGACCAACGACCCTATCCGACACGACCCTGCATGGCCTCATATGCCCACCAAGCTCCCCTTCGACATCCCTAAGTTTGAGGGCAAGGCCGGTGAGGACCCGCAAAACCACATCATGTCCTTCCATCTATGGTGTTCCTCCAACTCCATAGTGGACGACTCTATTCGCCTCCGTCTCTTACAACGCACCTTCATTGGCTCTGCAGCCAAGTGGTATATCGAGCAAGCCCATGGAACCCATGCCACCTTTGCTTCCCTTGCCTTGACCTTCCTGCAGTTCTTCCAATTACCCGTCCGCTATGACGTAGGCGTTGAGATCCTCCTATCATGCAGACAAAGCAAGGCTACCCACATCACGGACCACATTCATGAGTGGCGTCGACGCCATAGCTTATGCAAGATCAAATTAGACGACCGGATCTTCCTTGATTGGTTCCTCAAATCCATTCTTCCTATCATTACTAAGGATGTGGCATCTGAAAGACCCCAGTCCGAAGAAGAGGCCATCCTTAAGGCCCAGCAATTCGACCTCATTTACGCCCAGTCAGGTTATCTCTATACCATCATACCTGACACCCCTTGCGGCAATTCCTCCCAGCACGATGCGCCGGGGGCATCCCATGCTACCGACGGCATCATTGGCCATATCTCTTCGCATCCTCAACCATTTTCCATAGCACGTCCTACCCCTGGCCTTGACCTCTCGCGGGCTACCTCACAGCCTGGAGCCACCAACTCGTATGCTCCCATAACACATCACCACCATACCCATGGAACCTCATTTCCACCTCAGTGTTTCGGTCATGTGACTCCGGCTTACGCCCCCCTAGTCGCACCTCAGCCCTACTACCACCAGCAGGCTGCACCAGCCCCTGCGCCTTCACCAGCCCAACCCGCTTATTACCCGCCCCAGGAAGCCCCTGCGGTAAACCCACAACCTACTCCGCAACCCTATCAGCAACCCCCTCAAGCCGCTGCACCTAGGCAACTTCCACCTACATATCATCCACCGCAGCCTGCTCCAGCACCTGCGCCACCTCAAAATCCACCTGCGGCCCAAGGACAAGTTTACGCCGAACAAAACCCGCAGCAAAACTAGAACAACCAACGCAACCAGGGCCAACAAAACCACGGTAGAGGCCGAAATCGTGGAAATAACCAACCTACAGACCAAGTTGGTCAACCCCCTAATCCCTCGGCTAATAATAACGCGGCCCCTGCTAACCAAAACCCTGATCACCTGCCCAAGCAGGCTAAAAACCCCAATTTGTGAACAAACCATTCTTGTTCTATTTGCGGGGTCTATGGCCACTACACACATTTTTTTCCACACATGGAGCGAGTTCGGCAACTTTGGGCTGCTGATGCACAACACCAAGGGCATGCGGCTCCTCAAGCACCACCCAAACCCCCACAACCTCAGCAGCCACCTTTGGTGCTGCAAAATCCCTTACCAAACCAAGGCATAGTAAACACTGAACCATTGGCTCCCCCTCAAGCCAACGTGCCAAACCAACAACAAATCACTTATGCTGCTCCTGATCAACCCATGTTTGACTCAGGTACCCACCACTTGTTGATGACGTCCTCCGATGAGGTCAACCTCCAGACTCGGCGGAACCAATATGGCTCCACCCTTGAAGCCCCTCCCACCGATAAACCCACTAACGCTCATCCCACTGATCAGGCGTTACGCATACCTCCACCTCCACTAGATGGCACTCCCAAAGCACCTCGTTTCCCACTTCGCCATATCAATAATAACCCCAACACGCAGGCTGCATCCAACTACAACATTGTCGATGAATTAGCCCAATCCCCCGCAGCCATGTCTGTGTTAGAAGTCTTAAAAAACTTCCCTTCGGAGTGCAAGAATTTACTCTGAGCCATTGGGGCTATCGATCCAAATGATTCGAGTTTAATGGCATTCGATTTGGCCCAATCCGAACCCCGCCTGCCTTCCACTTTAGCATTCCAAGTTTTTGTTTCCATTCGGAATTTTGTCATCCATCGATGCATTATTGATGAAGGTGCCTCTACATGTGTCATGCCCACCTCCATCTGGCAGAAAATGGGACCCCCCCCTCTCCAGCAGTCCTCTACTGCGTTGCGAGCCTACGACAGCCATTCGGCTCAACCACAAGGCCTATTAGCTAATGTCCCCGTCCAGTTGGCGGGCAAAACCGTCCTCATAAACATCGAGGTTATTAATGCACCGCTTGATTATAACCTTTTACTTGGCCGCAGCTACATGTATGCCATGCAGGTGGTTGCTTCTACCATTTTTCGTACCATGATGTTCCCCCATGAGGGACACATGGTCAAGGTTGACCAACTCACCTACCATGATCCCAATGCCCCCACGGCACCTGAAAATGTTCTCCCCATGATTGAACAACCTGTTTCGGGTGCCACCACCTCATTTGTTTCCTCTATGGGGCCCGAAGTTTAATTAGACGCGCCAATGACCTCAACCTTCCAATCTATTCCACCCCCGTCACCCGACACTGACATGTCTGACCTATGTACCCTGTCCCATACCATGCAAAATCCTACTAATAAACTGCCCTTGTTACCTAAACCCCCTTTAGTCCCTAGTCACATTGGTGCTACACCCATTCATACCATTCCTTTCCTCTTCCCTCCTTTAGGAGTAGTTAGTGCCCCAGTCATGGCTACCCTTAGCCTCCTAGGGTTAACATTAGGATTACCCGTTTGGTATCTTTCACCTCCCGTTCCCCCACCGACACCAAATGTCGTCCTGCAACCGGTGCAACCCATTGTCACTACTAGTCAACCACCTCCCAGTATCGCTACCCCGTCGTCCTCCACTAACCCCCCCCCTCCTCTTACCAAACCCACTGGGGGCAGAGGCCCCCAACCTTACACTGCTGTCCCACCTACTAAGATAGCCAAAAACCCCCCTGTGTTTCGTGCTCCTCCCAAATGCGTGCTGTGCAATGAGTTGGGCCATGCGACTCACCTATGTCCTCAGTTACCGGCACTACAGAAACACATGCAAATGCTTGACAACGACCCCACTATCCCGGTTGTCTACCTTGATCCAACCCCTATGCCTTGCGACAAGTCCTTGTGCACTAACCACTCCTGTGCCATATGCGGTATCTATGGGCATTACACAAATCACTTTCCCGATCTCCCTGATTACAGAGCAGCTCTCTTTGAGATGAACAATCTGTATCTTGAGACGGCACCACCCACCATTGAGGAGATCCACCCCCCGGTTTCTTCCCCTTCCAAAGAGATTAATACCATTTATATGATCTCTTCCGTCACTACCCCCTCGTCAACCGATTTGACATCACAAACATTCCGTACTGATGAGGAGATTCTCGAGGCTCTCACTGCCCCAGATTATCCCTGGGATGACATGCACCATCATTCCTACTTCCTCCCAGATGCATCCTCCTCTAACACTGCTACCCAATTTGCAGTTGAATCCAAAGACTTCCTTCCCCCCAAGGTCGACTGGTTCAGGGACCCTATCCTTGCCCCTGACGCCTTCGAAGAGGGTAACATGGCCAACATCTCACCAGTCATCCAAATTGATATCGCTGCCCTAGGAAGCACCCCCGAACTCATCACTTTAGGAGCCTCCTGCAGTGCGCAAGAAATTGAGGAATACAAGAAACTCTTCAGAAAATTCCGTGATGTCTTTGCCTGGTCCTATACTGAAATGCCCGGTCTTGACCCTGCCATTATAGAGAACCACATTGACACATGGCCTGATGTACCCCCCATTCGTCAGAAACAGCGTCCCATTCATCCCTCAAAACTCCCAGCTGTCAAAGCAGATATTGAGAAACTTCACACAGCAGGATTCATTTATCCTATTGCCTATACCACCTGGGTTTCAAACCCTGTTCCCATTAACAAAAAACAAGGCACCATTAGAGTATGCACTGACTTCCGAGATTTAAACCGTGCCTGTCCCAAAGACAATTTCCCCATGCCATTTATTGACCAGCTCATCGATGCGTGTGCGAGGCATGAAGTCCTCTCGTTCATGGACGGTTTTTCTGGATACAATCAGATCCAAATCCGAAGGGAAGACCAGTACAAAACTGCCTTTACTACCCCATGGGGCACCTTTTCCTATCGCGTCATGCCTTTTGGCCTAAAAAATGCTGGTGCCACATTCCAGTGGGCCATGACCTATTGCTTTCATGATTTGGTCCACATCCTGCTCGTCTACCTTGATGACCTTACAGCTCGTTCCTGAAAACGATCAGACCACCTTAACGACCTTCGGCAAGTTTTTCTGGGTTGTCGCAAATATCAAATCCGCTTGAACCCACACAAGTGCATATTTTGAGTTCCGGCAAGCCAATTGTTAGGTTTCATTGTTTCCCAGAAAGAAATTGCTGTTGATCCCCTGAAAGTCCAAGCCATCTTAGACCTTCCCTCTCCTCGAACGCTCCGGCAACTCCAAAGTCTGCAAGGGCAATCCAATTTCCTTCGACGCTTCGTTCCTGATTACGCCACAACCGTTCATGGTTTCTTGCGCTTGCTCCGTACCCACATACCCTTTGTCTGGGACGAGCAAGCAAAAGCTGCATTCGAAGCCCTCAAGAAAGCTCTCACACAAGCCCCCTTGATCTCCCCCCGGGATTTCTCTCAGGACTTCATCCTTTACGTCTCGGCATCTGAGCATGCTGTATCCAGAGTATTGGTTCAAGAAGACACCTCACACCAAGAGCATGTCATTTACTACGTCAGCCAGACCTTGTCCGGACCACCCCTACGTTACCCATATGAGGAGAGACTAGCCCTAGCAGTGGTCTTTTCCGTCCAAAAATTGCGACACTACATTTTACTTAGTCATACCACAGTCATCGCCGACTCTAACCCCATGGTATACCTCCTAAACTGGAAGCTCTTGCAAGGTCGTGTGGTTAAATGGGTCATTATCCTCCAGGAATATGACCTCATGTTCTAAACACCTAAGAGCACTAAAGCCCTCGCGCTTGCCCAGCTCATCACTGATCTCCCTTCCTTTCTCCCGGCTCCACCTATCTTCGATGAGTTACCCAACAATCACTTGTTCACTATCTCGTTCGATGACCCATGGTACGGTGATGTCTTGTTATACCTGCGCACATAGAAGTTCCGACCCACAGTCACTCGTAATGGACGTTGTCATATCCATCACCAGCCCTCTCGCTACCTCCTCCTAGGAGACGTTCTCTACCGGCGAGGGGTCGACACAATTCTTCGTCGTTGCCTTACACACGAGGAAGCTGAATAGGTCCTTAATGATTGTCATAGCGGTGCCTGCGGCGGCCATTTTTCCGAGATGGCCACTGCCCAAAAGGTCATCTGTGCCGGATACTTCTGGCCCACCCTTTTCACCGACTACATCACTGCGGTCAAGCATTGCCATAACTGCCAAATTTTTGCCCCCAAGGCCCGGACACCACCTGCTCCATTACACCCAGTGGTCATCGTTGGACCCTTTTACAAGTGGGCCATCGACTTCATTGTTGCCGTTGATTACTTCACCAAATGGGAGGAAGCCATGCCCACCTTCAACTGTACCGCTGACACTGCTGCCCATTTATTTTTCAACCATGTTATCACTCAATTCGGGGTCCCTAAAAAGTTGGTCTCAGACCATGGATCACACTTTGAAGATTCCGTTTGGCGTGAGTTATCCATCCTCCTCAAGTTTGAACACCAATTTTCCTCTGCTTACTACCCTCAAGGGAACGGTCAAGTAGAAGTTGTTAACAAAATCCTAAAAAACATACTCCAACGCACTGTCGACCAGCATAAGTCTAATTGGCACCATATTCTATTCCCTGCCTTATGGGCTTACCGTACCTCCACCAAGACCACCACTGGTTTTACCCCGTTTCATTTAGTTCACGGTGTAGAGTCTGTCCTCCCCATCGAGTGTCAGATACCTGCCTTACATATCGCCGTCGAGCTTCTCCCCGATACCTCCCCCCTTGAGCAACGTCTGCTATCCCTTGAACAAGTCGATGAAGATCGTCGTGCCACTCTCCAGAACATAGAAGCTACCAAAAACTGCTCCAAAGCCGGTTATGACAAACATGTTCACCCTCGAACTTTCCACGAAGGGGACCTCGTCCTCGCCTATGATCAAGCCCACGACAAAACAGGTAAAGGAAAGTTTGAATCCATGTGGCAAGGCCCTTACATTGTGCAGAATTTCCTCGGCAAGGGGCATACATTTTAGCTGACTCTGAAGGCCACCTTTTACGCAACCCCCGTAATGGGTTGTATCTTAAACGTTTTTACCCATAACTGAAACCGCGACCTCATTGGTTCGTATTGTACAGTTTCCTCTCATTTTTGTTTTTCACCTTTTTTTTTACCATAATCTCACATTCATCGCTTTTTGCATGCCCACAGATGGACCATCTTCCACCTTGCTACATTGGCTTCGCTGATGGCACAAGCCGCTGGTCTCCCAACCTGGCTTCTGCAGCATGGGTCTTATATTCCCCTTCCAACGAGCTGATTCACCCTGATGGAATATGTATAGGCACCGCCACTAACAACCAGGCGGAGTATGATGCTATGACCGGTCTCCTGACTGCTTCCCTCCAGATGGGTATATGCCACCTTCATGTGTTCCTAGACTCCCAGCTACTTGTCTCCCAGATCAACAATTGCTACTAGGTGTGTGATCCATGCCTTTTTAGAAAATTCCTGCGTACAAAACAACTCAACCGATAGTTTGAATCCATCACATTCACACATGTCCCAAGAGCTCAAAATAGCGTCGCAGATCAAATGGCAAATAACATCCTAGATTGGCATATCAATCACACCATGTAGCACCTCCATCATGCATCATAGCATCTCATCCCAATATACAAAAACCCAAAAAGATTGCATTGCATCAACATTTACATCCATGTACATAAACCATAAAACCACATTTGCATCCATAGGGGCATCCACGTGCCTAATCATACATAAATCATGTCGCATCACATAAAATACACAAGGGGCATCCACGTGCCCAACATCCTAGACTACTTGCATCCACATGCCATACAAACATATCAAACATCACAAAGCGCATCCACGTGCATACAACTAAGACAACATCACAAAAAGGTGCATCCATGTGCATATATATATAAATCAAAAAATACATGTCACAGTGCTATACATGACCTGAGTACCCCTGTACTCAGCTATAAAAAAAAATGACTATACATCCATCAAGCCTCATAAAATACATGCCATAGCTACAAAACTCGGGGGGGAGTCCCCTGCACTCCCTAAGGAGAGTCATACCCTGCCCCACTGCCGGTATCTGCCGCCTCCGAATCCTCCCCTCGCTCCTCCTCCGGCAAATCCTCATCCCCCACGGGCTCCTGTTCCCGTGCCCTATCCGCCAAGAGTGCCACCCGGATCGCAATAGATCTGAAATCTCGGGGTGCCCTCATGCACTCTTGAACCACGTCCGGATCAAGGTCCCGCCACCCCTCGTCGGTCACCCCCACCAGCAAACAGTCTAGTAGCACCCGTACAGACTCGAGCGTCCCCTCCGTATCTCGGCGCCGCACCTCCCCCTGCCCAGGCAGAGCTGGAACGGCCACAATCCCCCTCCGCACCACATACCCTGGCGGCCTCGGGCCCACATCTACAGATCAGCCATTTGTCAGTAACAATATATCAATCAACCATCATATATAAAACTTGACAATGCAATTAAACCATACATACCATCTGGTCCCCATGCCTGTCCTGGCGGCCGTGGTGCCTTTGGATCCCCGGTATAATCCATATCTCTGTATGGATAGTCATCCAGCGTCAACGGTAACTGGAGCCACTACAGGTACAACTCCTGCGTGAAGTACCTACCAACATCACCGCCACCACGGCGGCGCATCATCTCGCCCCATCGCACCATCCGCGGCTCCTGCACGCCTCCTGCTCTGATCAGCACCCGCAGCCGCAACGTGGGTACCCGCTCCATAAAAAATGCACATAAGAAGGAACCATAGCAAAACCCCTTGCCAGATTCCTTCGCTATTGTCAGCTGCCGCTGCACGCAGGTAAGGAACATCTGGCCCCACGCGTAGTACACACCACCCAGTACGTGCTCTACCAGCTACATCTGGCCACCAGATACCCTCTTCAGTGACTGGGACCCCAAGACACACACCACGCATGCTGCCATGGCTTGCACTGCCGGCTCCCATAAGTCTCTCACCAGAAGTGCATTCCTATGCACCCGAGCCTCTGGCCAACAGAACCACTCCAACATGTCATCCATATCTAGGTCTGCGGATACCCGCGGCTGTATATCTGCCACCCTACCCAGACAGGGCAGCCCCGTCAAGAAGTATACATCAGTTAGGGTGAGGTCCACCCTCTCACCCTACAATCGGAAAGCCTGTGTGTCTGGCTCCCAGAAACTAACTAGTCGGTTCAGCAGCAATCCTGCTGACTGCATCATAGGCACCTGAGCGAACTTCAGCAGTCTGAATAGCCCCAACATAGATCGCACCCGGCGGTCCTCTCGGACGATGGTCATAAGCTCATCCGGTATCTCTCGTTCTCTCCACTGAACCTGCGGCATCCTGTCAATCACACAAAGAAGACTCATCAGACTCATGTCAAACAAATAGTCCTTCCCCTTCCCCTGCCAAAACCCGACTAGCACGGTCCAAAACCGCGACTGTCAGGCCCTAACCCGTGGTTTCCGACCATGGCTGTCAGGCCTACAGTTGCGGTTCCTAGCTGCGACTGTCAAGCCTAAACCCACGGTTTTCGACCACGGCTGTTTGGCCTACAGTTGCGGTCCCCGACTGCGGCTGTCAGGCCTACAGTTGCGGTCCCTAACCGCGGCTGTCCGGCCGAAACTCGCAATCCCCGACCGCGGATGTCAGGCCTATAGTCGCGGTCCATAACCGCGGTTTTTCGGCCGAAACCCACGGTCCACCCACGTGGACCGCACAAACGGTACCCTGGGACCCACTACCCTCCCCCCGAACCCAATTACAAAGCAGGTATGAGTTTGACAGAATACCTGTATCTCTCGAATCTAAAAACGGCCGGTCGGATCATCCATAAATGCCACCTCAGCTTTGGTCCACTCTGATCACGAGTCAAAGTAAAATAGTACAAAGGACACTTGTCATGTTGGGCCCACTTACTATTTATAGTCCGTTGACTTTGTTCTTGTTTTGGCCATTCTGAACCCATACGGAGTCCGTTCTCTGAACTGTTTCCACCATTGGAATCAGCATGACGAGACTGTCACGATGGTCACCTCATTGCATTATTTTTTCTACGTCATTTTTTTCCCATTTTTTAGCCACTGCTAGTCGCCTCGATTTGCGCGCCACTTCGGCCGCTCTCTGTTTTTAACACTTTTTATATCGCTGGATTCATTTTTCCGAGCTCGTGATGATGCTTGAGATAATTTCTCGCTCTCACTTGGTACAATTTCAACATTGTGTCCCGACATCTTGCTGCCTCAATGTACGCGCCACATCGGCCGCCATCAGATTGTTCCATACTTTTTACATGAGCCATCCACTCCTGTCATACTGCAAATGTTCCGTTATTTTTCCACCATTCATTCACCCCGCAAAGAGGCCCACCAGTGTTCCCCCCCACCCTCATTCCTGGTCATCATAAATGTTCCTTGATTGAGTGCTTCCTCCTTGCCTTACCATTCCGTTACTTCAGAGTCTTCTTATTTTCTTTCAGACTCCTTAAAATTGAAAGCAACCACAAGCATGAACTATCCTGGGCTCGTCAAATCCACACGACAGTACCATTCCATTAATTCAGAGTCTTCTTATTTGCTTTTAGAATCCTTAAAATTGAAAGCAACCACGAGCATGAACTGTCCTGGGCTCGTAAAATCCACACGACAGTACCATTTCACTACTTCAGAGTCTTCTTATTGCTTTCAGACTCCTTAAAATTGAAAGCAACCATGAGCATGAACTGTCCTGGGCTCAGAAAATCCACACGATAGTACCATCTTATATACACACTTATTCTAGTTCCCTAACCCATGAAGAAGTCCCCACGTGCCTTCTGGCACTATGATCGATCCTCTCAGCAGCACCCCCAATCAGGTTGCCTTTGTTCAGAGTGTTCTGCAGTCTCCTACCATTTGACCACAGCATTGAGTCTCCCTCAGCCCATTCACCCTCCCAGATCCCATACAGCTATGATCCCTTTACCACCAGTCAGTTTCATATGCTTCCCAATCCTCCCCACCATCATACTCTGAACAAAGGAAGTTGGAGTCCACCCACTCTACTTGCCCAATTATTTACCCTAGTTTATCAACCCTGCCATCAGTACTATCACATTTCGGTTTTGCACCTCGCGCTCCTGTCAAGGAAACATCATTGCCTTGATAGTTGCAGGTCTCCCTCTATCGACGATAGCCCCTCTATTCCAAAGGATAGACCCAGAGGTCCCTGCGTCTTGGACCCATCACCATCTGTGGTGAGTGCCTACGGACCATTTTGGGAGGAGTCATCATTGCCTCTCCGAATGGTTGTTTCTCACATGCTCGACTTCAGCACCTCAATCACATCGTTGAGAATCGTGCAGGATGTATATCCCTTCCATTATGTGTTGAAGACCCCGGATTTCCCCCGACTCTAGAACATTGGTGAGTCACTTTGGAACACCCAGTTATATGTTCCAATGGATGTCCGGGCTGTGTTGGCAATTGTATTCGGAAGCCATCCAGTTCCATGCTTCCTTGAGTACCCAGTTTAGTTCCAGTTCAGTGTACCATTGCGAGTATGACCCTTGTCACTCTGATCCAGCAGCTCATCAGTTCCTTTGGTACCACATTTAGTAGCACTGCTGTCATTCCAGTGCAACAATTGTTCAGCTCAGACATGGTCATCCCAGCAGTATGTTCCATATTTGTGTCCCTTCTGGACCCTTATGATATACACAGTGGTTTTCTATGTATCCTACAGGTCCTTCTTTTCGGGCCTCACAGTTACTTTTATGTATCTTGATACGAGCATGGGTATGCCCGCCTCGTCCATTTATTGAGACTCTTCCTCATTCAACATTTGAGGCCATTTATATGTCAGGTCCCCATATTTTGGACCCCATTGTTATCACTATGTTATATCCTGATACGAGCATGGGAATGCCCGCCTCGTCCATATGATCAGATTATTCCTCATCCATTATTGAGGTTATGTACTTTTTAGTCCTTGCAGTTGGTTCGAGATCATTGTTCCGGGCTTCAGTTGGTTTCTTCTCTTCTCCACACCCTAGGAAAACCATGCATGACTTATGATGTCCATCTGCCATACGATGAGCTCGTTCCCTTGCACATCAGGGGGCAATCTGTTAACACCCAAAAATTGTTCACTACCTCATCTACCCCATTACATGGCTCATTTGTCCATTTTCCTACCATATTTCCCTTAAGAACCCATAAAACCATTTAAAATGCCTCCAAAAGGCCAAAAAACCCCTTTTTCCTCCAAAAATATCCAAAATTCCTCTAAAAAAGAAAAATCCCCAAAAAGGGAAGAACAAATATAAAATAATGAGGAAAAAAGAGGAAAAGAGGAAAAAACCCTAAAAGCTTCCCTAAACCATATGGTTTCCAAAAACCATGGGCCAGCACTCCACCACTAAAAAACTATAAATAAGTGATGGAGACCCCTTATTTCACATCCATCTACATGCTCGAGCATGTACTCCGGCAAATCCACCTTGTTCATTTATGGCCATGGCTCCTTTAGATTTGATATGGCGCCTTTTTGCATATTGAGCGACCATGATAGTTTCATCAGTTATACATATGTTGGATCCACCTGTATCTTTATGGCGATGTTTTGTATATGGACTTGTATGTCCCAGAGATCAGTTTTTCTGACATTTATCTCTCTTACAGGTACCTTTGTTCGAGCCTTTCGATTTTGGATTCTCTACTCTCTCCATACTCAGCTTTTTCCTTTATAATGTATTTCAGCTATCGTCTTCCCCTCTAACCTCACACATTAGGGGGCATCTGTTATAGCTCAAAATGACACATCTCTTCCTGTGACCACTTTCCCATGATTTCGTTGCATGTCGACACTTCCATGACGGCACTTCATGAAAGTCACTGAAAGTTACTGAAAAAACACCTAACTTGGAGGACCAATATCTTGAGTTCTATAACTCCGTTTAACCTCATCTCTACATTGTTGGAAATGTATTTTAGTCAGCTAAAACTTTCCAGAAGACACCAAAGTCTGAAAATGCCTAGAAATACCCAAAAATGTGTTTTTTGTCTATCCGTGACTTGCCTTAAGGTGAACCCACGGATGATACATGAGTTTCTCTCTTTCGTACCCGCGGATATAAAAAGTTGCTCATATACATGACTTGCTGTACTAGCAACCCATGGATACTTTTCGTATACACGACTGTCCAATTATGCAACCCGCGGATGCCTTTTAAAAATGTCAAAAAACACGCCTTTTGAATTTTGGTTAGTTTGGGTAGTTATGCAACCGACTCCTTCAGTTGTAACTACTTTGTCTTCACCCCTAAATCTTCTTTAAGAATATAAATAGAGGTAGGGAGGTCCATGAGAGGGGACTTGAATTTTTGCATCCTTATGCTGGAGGAATTGAGACTCTCTTTGCCCACACCTTTGCCCTGGCGATCATCCCCTTGTGTTGCAGAGCTTGGAGGCTATGTTCTTTGGAGAAGAGAAGCATTAGAACCAGATCAAGGTTTCGTGAAGTGCCGAACTTGAAGAGAAGTTATACTTGTACTTGTTTTCAAGATTAATAAAGATGTGATGTCCTTCTTCTTCCCAAATCATTGTTCTATGTGTGATTGAATCTCTGTTTATGATCATATGATGATGTTATTCAGATCATTAGTTCATGTTTATTTGATTATCATTGTTTTATATGTGGTCATAATGGTTTGAGGAAGGCATATTTCATTTTGCAGGTCTCTTGGAGCAAGAGGAGCAAGAAGAGGATTGAAGAGAAAGCTTGGACCAGCCTTCATTTAATCAGGTGTGGACCTTTCTCATCTCTGATATTGCTTGTATTTACTTGCTGAACATTGTGCATCTCTCTTTCAACCCCAGTATGTTGATGGCCTCTTAAACCCTAGCCATAGGATACTTTCCTTTACAACATGACCTTTTCTATGAAGAAGATGAGTATGAAAATGAGGACAAGTATAACTTGGAGCATGATACAAGTGATGAAGACTCCCTTATCCCTGACAAAGATGTTGATGAGGAGTCCTGGACATTCATGGAAAATCTAGTCTATGACATGAATAAAGAGGAAAATAATGAACCAGAAACTTTTGATGGTTTTGTTGATTTTTCTATCTATGGCATATCTAAAGGAGAGAGCATGGACCATGTGGCCTTGGGAAACTTTGATATGAAAAAGGAGCATGCTGTTTATCCACATGATCAGTCTGATCCATATATCAGTATCAGTAATGAAGACAAAGAGAACTTGATATCAGCAATGGGGAATCCATCACATCTAACATAGATGATGGTGATGACTATTGGGATTTTTGTGGATATCTTATTAAGAATCATATCTATGCTATATCTATCAAGGGGAGTGTCTATTTAGAAATTTGTGGAAGTCCAATCTACTATACTTCCATAGAGGGAAGCATGGATCTGGAGACCTTGGAAAATCCTAGTATGGAAAAGCAGCATTCAAAACTCTTATATGATCATTCAGAGTCATATCATGCAGAGCCACACAAAGGTATCAATAATGAAGACATGGAGAAGAAGTGTTGTGAAAAGACAGATGTGATGCAGTTAGTAGAATATCAGTCTCAACTATCATCTTCACATATAGAGTTTCCTCATGATTTGGAGCCTCTTGGGGCTTATACAGTGAATTATTATCCGGTAATATTTGATGATCAGTATGATGGTGTAGTCAATCTTCCTCATCATTTCGATTTGTACATCAACCCTGTCCTGTCATGGATAGAAGCATCCTGCGCAAGCACTTACCAATTTAGGAGGAAGTTTGATGACATTATTCATGCCTATGATTTCCCATCCATCCTGCCCCTTCCGGATTATCATGCAGGTTTAGATCTTAGGTCCATTTGTCATTCAAATTTACACATCCACCAGTTTTACCTAGTTTCTCATCCTTTTCCTACTATGGCCCGATAGTATCATGGAGACATTATATCTTTGGTATTTTTTGCTCCATATGATAATATTTGTGATATTTCAGAGTCTTTTCAGCCTCATTTCAGAATTGTGAAGGTGCTACAATAGTTTGAAAGGAAGATACATGGTCTAGATCACCATTTTGCAGCTATACAAGGAATTTCTTGTATTGAATTTTTTACTCTTTGGGAAGAAGTATGAACATATATATTTTTATTTTCAAATTATATTTGTAGATCAAAATATTATAGCAGCAATATACATTCAGATAACTCTCCTCCTTCACCAGATGATGAGCTACAAGGAGTCTCTCCTCTTCTTTCTTGCAGATACTACACTAGCGCATGATCATGGAGTTCACAACTTCTTCATCAAGTTCTTCCACCATGAGCAGTTCATTCAAATCATTGAAGTTAAGAAGACATAATGAAGACATGTTTTTCATTTTGTGCCTTGTCCTTTCTTAAGGGAGGATTTTCCCCATGTGGTTTTTCCTCTTTCCTCACTTTTCTGAACAAAAATAAATTGTAAAGGATGAGCATAGCCTTGTTGTTGGGGCCTATATACATTTATATTTATGATTATTTTAGATATCCCATCATAAATTCAACCTTAAAGTGGGGTGTTGGAATATTATAAACCCACGCAATACTTAGGATAGCAATAATTAATCAATTTTGGTTAATTTCCTACGTACTAGCCTAGATAGTTGTCATCCACTTACACCACTTGGTTAATAATTTCCATATATACCCCAGGAGTTCCTTTATACTGATTCTGGTTAGATTCTACAAACTTTATTGTCTGCCCATATTAGTAACTACGTCTTCCTGCATATTCTCTATTTATACTAATTTATTCCTGCTTTTCAGTTGATAAGGTAAAGCTAGTCAAATAGGAAACTGTTATCTTTTGTGGCCAACCCATCCTCCATGATCTTCTCTCTATATTCCATGATGAGCATGTTTTTCCATCACTCGTGAAAACTCACCCATGCTTAAGCCAATTCGTGAGATCCTTGACTGATTTGGAAATTGATTTAGTCACCTATGGGTGTTTATCATGTTTAGTAAGACTTATTTATGAGCTACCATGATTTTTCACCTAAGCAACTCGATTTTACCTATCAAGGATGCATTATTTATGTACACTATGTTTATCAATAATCCATGGAAAGATATTGGATCATTCTCCACTTCTCTTGTATTCAGTCTCATTATTCCTCTCTCTATTTTTCTTGTGCATGCTTGTGAGAAATATATTGTAGCTAGATATTTATCATGTTCTTACACATAGTATAAAATCCTCAATTTATACATGGTGTCAAAGCTGCTATTTCTCTATTGATTTGATGCCTGGATCTTCCCATGTTTCTAAAATTCCATATAGAATAGTACCACTGAGTTAATAGAGCTACAAATGAAGTTGGAAGAATTGTTGAAGAAAGGGAAAATATGCCCAAGTGTGTCTCCTTGGGGAGCATCAATTTTATTTGTAAAGAAAAAGGATGGAACTCCGAGGTTCTGTATTGACTTCAGATAATTGAACAAAGTCAGTATGAGGAATAAATATCCTCTTCCTAGAATCAATGACTTATTTGATCAAATCAGAGGAGAAAGAATTTTCTCAAAGATAGATTTGAGATTTGGTTACCGTTAGGTGAGGATAAAAGCTGAAGACATTAGCATGAAAACTTTTAGAACCAAATAAGGTCATTATGAGTTTGTGTTTGTACCATTTGGGTTAAAAAATGCACCAACTACTTTCATGTGGTTGATGAATGGAATATTTAGAAAGTATGTAGATAAGTTTGTTATTTTTGGATGGAATTCTTATTGACTCAAAATTAGAAGAAGAACATGAAAAATACTTGAGATTGGTAATACAAGTGTTAAGAGAACATCAACTTTATTCCAATCTAAGAAAATTGTCTTTCTATCATAGGCAGATTCATTATTTGGGACATATCATTTATGAAGAAGGAATAGTAGTAGATCCAGAGAAGATGGAAGCTATTATGGGATGGCCTACACCCAGGAATGTATCAGAAGTGAGGTCATTCATGGGTTTAGGTGGATATAGGAGATTTATAGAAGTCTTATCCAAAGTAGCATATCCAATTACATCGTTGTAGAAGAACATAATTAAGTTTCAGTGGACACCATAGTGTGAAGAAAGTTTCTAGCAATTGAAGAGATTACTCACTAGTACACAAGTACTCAAAATTTCTAATCCAAACAAAGATTTTTTGGTATGTATAGATGTTTTTCAATAAGTAATTTATGGAGTACTTATGCAAAATGGACATGTGATTTGTTATGAATAAACAAAACTTAAAGATCATGAGAAAAGGTATGTCACACATGACTTGGAACTTGTTGCTAATGTGCCTGCATTAAAAATGTGGAGAAATTATCTCGTGGGAAGGAAATTTGGGTTGAGATCATATCATAGTGGACTAAAATATTTATTTGAGAAGCAAAATCTGAATGCAAGGAAAACAAGATCGGTGGAATTTTTGTGTGAGTTTGGTTTTGATATGAAACATATTAAGGACAAGGAGAATAAAGTGGTTGATCCACTCAGTAGAAGAGTTCATGATATGCATGTTTCAGCCATTAATATGTACAAATCAGATTTAAAATATATAATTCTTGAAGTTGTCGTAACATATGCACATCACCTTCATATAAAACAAGAATTACAACATGAAAATATACAACAAAAATATGAAGGTTACAGGATGGAAGATAATGGAACTCTTACATTCAAAACCATAATTCATGTTCCTAATTCAACAAAATGAAGGCAATTTGAAATGAATGAAATGCACAATGTACCATATGCAGGGAATCCTAGATACTGAAAGAGAATTGCAGTAGTAATAATTCAATATTTTTGTCCAGGAATGAAGAAATATATTGCTCATTACATAGCAAGGTGCGTTGAATGTAAAAAAGTGAAGGTTGAACATATACATCTAACATGATTGCTTCAACCATTTCCCATAGCTAAATGGAAATGGGATGTGGTGACCATTGACTTCATCACTAAATTTCCCAGGACAAGAAAGCAACATGATTCCATCATGGTGGTCATGGATAAATTAACCAAAGTTGGTCACTTTATACCATTCAAGTCATCTCGTAAGGAAGCTAATGTAGCAGAAATTTATATGAAAGATATTGCAAGGTTACATGGGATACCAAAGGAAATAGTTTCAGATAGAGACCCAAATTTTAATTCAAAATTTTGGAATGGATTATTCAACGGATTTTGAACAAAACTGAAACTAAGCACATCCACAAACAGATGGGTGGAATGAGAGAGTCAATCAAGTTAATGAGGACATGTTAAGAATGTATGTGATGGATAAACCATCAAAATTGGAAGATTACTTATATTTGGTATAATTTGCATACAATAATGGATATCATGCTTCTTTGAAGATGAGTCCATTTGAAGCCTTGTATGGAAGAAAGTGCAATACTCCAATTAGTTGTGCCAATCCCATTGACATAGTAATAATTGGATAAAAAATACTCATATGAATGGAAGAGAAGATGGTAAAATCAGGAAGAATTTGAAAGTGGCATGGGGCAAATAGAAGAGTTATGCACATAAAGAAATAAAATTAAAATATTTTAAACTGGGGGATCATGTGTATTTGAAAGTTATACCAAAGAAGAGTTCTTTGAAATTGGGAATTTGTCTAAAGCTTGCATCCCAATTTTGTTGGCCATTTGAAATTTTCGATAGGATAGGACTTGTAGCTTATGAATTAGCATTGCATGCTTGTTTTTGTGTGCATAATTTATTTCATGTGTCTTTATTAAATAATTATGTGCCTGTTCCTAACCATGTAATTTATTGTAATTTGATCCAGGTGGAACTGGAAGGAGATATTATTTTACAACCACTTTGTATATTTAATAAAAAAATTATGTTGTTGAGGAACAAGTCCATTGGATAGGTAGAGGTCCAATGTACCCATTACAGTCCTGAAGAAGGAACATGGGAACTCAAGGATGTAATGTAGGAGGAATACCCGCATCTATTTTGAATTTTTGGCCAAAATTTTGGAAATGTAAATAGTGTCGATGATGCACTGAGGACAATGCATAAATTAAGGGGGAGGGGAATGTAATACCCTAATTTAACCCCACAATGCAAATTTGTAAATATTGATGTGAAAGGATAAAAGATGGAAACACATGGTCGGAATAAGCAAGACTATGCTAAGATGCATAATTTGATATTAATATAAAAATATCTAAATGGTTGCATGGGAATAAGAATGAAGAAGATATGTGGGGCTATGAGTCCACATGAAGTGGGAAATTCAGAGTGTGCCTTATTTTATTTCCCTAACCTTAGAAAATTAAACCAAGTTATTAAACTATGATTAAGAACCATACTTTGATTAAGCCTTATCTCATGAACTTAAGAAGGGGATTAAGGTGGGAGAAGTGGTTCCATGTGGAGTGGCCGACACATGGTCAACTTATTTATTCTTATAAAAGTGAGTTTTCCACCTAGAGAGGGGTTCCGTTCTTCACTATTCCTACACCATTTCGAATTTGACTCTTATCCATCACCTTTGGAATCCATAGCCAGATATTGTAGAAGTGAATGAGGATTCAATGGATATACACAAATTCTACATGTCATTAACTCAGGTATGACGGTGAGAGAGAAACCTGGCATGCAGCTTCTTCCATGGAGTCCAAATTCAAAGACTTCTTGTATGTATTGTGCTATAGAGCTAGAATGGAATTGGAGGTTTCCTGAGGGGTTGTTAACTCAGAGAAGGGAGCCTATTCTCGACGTTGTACAGGTTGATAGGGAAGGAGAATAAAATATTAGGACAACTATGGAGGGGGTTTAGGCACCAACGGGTTGCATGAGAATTCAACTAAGTAAATTTGGTTTGAGGGAGAAATTTTCCCTTTTGGATTGATATCCCTAGATCGGGGATTTCCTATCAAAGTAATTTTTGGATTAATAGTACCAATGGCTAGGAGGATCTCCCTTCACATGCAACCAGTTGGATAATAATTACTTAAAACTATAAGTGTATGTTTTGTACTAATGAAATAGTTTAATTTTGTGCTTCCATGTTATTTAATTTAATTTAATTTAATTTACTATTTATAAATGTTGAAAGGAATTGGATTTGCTTGGAATGGCATGTATGTTCATGTTTTGTTCCTATAAATGATATATGAATGCATACACTATTTTGGGTGACCATTATTGTTTATTTATTTTCATTGTTAAATGAAATGTAATTGAATAAGGACATGAATGTTGAATTTGGATATGGAAATGGAGTTCCATGTCGTCTCTATGGACAAATGAAGTAGTCGGGTATTTTACACAGGAGAACACACTAATAACAAAGGAGATATCTAGTACACTATGTGTTAAGTAAATTAGGATACCAAACAATTGTCTATAAAGAGTGGCATCAACTCGTAGAGAGTCTTAGTCCTTCGACAACTTTATGCTCGACCGATAAGGTGTATCATAGGACTTACAATCATTCATATTGAATCATTTAAAAATATCCAAGGAAGATTTAGGTTGGGAAAGAAAGTTACCATCATTCATTTTCAAAATTTGAATGCCCAAGAACAAATGCAACATACCAAGATTAGTCATTTCAAAGGTATCTATAAGTTGTAATTATTTCTTCAAATCCAAAATCAGAATGATATTATTTCTAGTTATGACTAAATCATCAACATACAATTCCACAATCAAAGTATCACCATGAACACGTAATACGTAAATAATGTGACCAGGTTCATAGCATTTGAAGCCAATATTGACAAAGAAACGACCAATCTTCTCATACCAAGCATGAGGTGCATGTTTCAATCCATACAATGACTTTTTGAGTTGACAAAACAAGGTAAAATTTGTTACAAAACTAGGAGGTTGTTCCATATAGATTTGTTAATAATAGTCACCATGAAGAAAGGAACTTTAAACATCCATTTGATGAAGTTCCCATCCAAAATGGGGAGCAATGGAAAGGATCAAGCATACAGATTTCATCTTTGTGATAGGAGATAAGGTTTCAATGTAGTCGATTCCTTCTTGTTGAGTGAATCCCTTATCTTCCAAATGGGGCTTATGATGTTAAATAGCACCATTGGAAGTAAACTTGTTCATATAGACCCATCAACACTTCATGACTATAAGGTTTGTCGTTACACCAAAACCTGCATATGTTGATGAGAATTTGAAACCAAGCACAAGGCACTCTCATCAGGATATTCCTAGAGGTGTGATGGTTATACCATGCGATTGTAATGATACTCCAACACCCCCCTTCTGCGTAGCTCGGGGGAATTTAGCCCGAGACCTATGCTCTAATAGCATGTAAGTTTTTTCCTTACACCAAAACCTGTAGATGTTGATGATCATTTGAAACCAAGCACAAGGCCCTATCATCAGGATATTCCTAGAGGTGCGACACTTATACCATGCGGTTGTACCGATACTCCAACATAGTGACATTATTTCCTTGTGGTTGAGGAATAAATTCCCAAGTCTATTTCTTTTTCAAGGAATCAATTTCAGCATTCATAGTCTCATTTAGCATTAGCATAAGTGTTAGGATAACTGATTTTAATAAAATGTGCCATCAATGCAACACTACTATGTTGTTTTTTAATATGAGTCTACATACCATTACTTGAATCTCCAACATTTGGTCCAGCAACTTCAATTGACTTAACAACCCATTGAGGTAAGCAAGACAATGTTGATTCAGGTCGACTATCAATAAATACAGTCGGGGTATTTGGTGTGTTGACTTCTGCATCCATGGTAGGTCAACTACCAATTGACTCAAGAATAGAATTTTTTAGTCCAGTTAAAACACCATATACATGTATAGTAAATCTAGATTATTCAATAATATTACATAGATCACTATGAAAAATGCTAGATGAGGAATTCAACAACTTATTACTTGAAATATTCTCATCAAAGATAACACTTCTACTTAAGACGATTTGTCATTTGATAGGGTTAAACAATCAATAGGATTTCAACTCATCAGAGTAGCCCATCATGATGCAAGCATGACTTTTTGCATCCAAATTATTTATCCAGTTATCATTGAGATGTGCCCAAGCAACACATCCAAAGGTTTTGAGGTATTCAATGTCAGTTCTTCTAAGTTAATTTACTTAGGATATTTATTTGAAATAATAACAAGCACAACAATACATCAAAGATACACAATACCCAGATATTTTCATCGGGGAAACCATAAAGGAGAAAACCTCGCAAACTTCCTCAAAATAGTTTTGTCGCAAATACAAGATGACAAGATAGAATAACCCAAGAACAATATGTCTACGACAACTCTGTGTCCCTCCTATTATTCTCTCTCCTAAAGCGCACATGATAGAGCAAGTGAACTATGTGACAAATGAGGAGGGTGCCTCCCTATTTATATTATGACATTGAGTTGTTAGATCAACAACCAGGTGGTCCAAGTTACCTGTGGGGAAGACCTATCTAAGAATAAATATAAATACATTTTCATTTATTTAACCTGGGGACTATTACCCTGAATTGCAATAGAGGGTTTACCTCAGTGACCATACACAAGGATGACATCTTGAAAGGAGGAACACACATCTCTGATGGGGGTAAAACAATATACAATAGTAATATACATCATAATATCTTCTGAAGTTACAATTACAACAACACTCCCTCTTAAATAGGAAGGTATTATCTCTCCACAGTCATCAACATATCTGGTCATCATCACTGAGTCATCATCGTTGTTGTTTCCATTGTCCTCATCTTGTCCAATATGTTGCATATATCTGCCATAGGAAGTTTCTACATAGCCAACCCTTTTTCATGTTGGATGTAGGGCTAGGCCTCATCCAGGTCTTCATCATATCTATGAGAAAACCATCATGTAGTTATAAAACAGGACCATTCTTTACATTGCCACTGAAATAACCTGTGTCTTCTATCGTATTCTCGTTGTATCAGATCATCGTGTAGGTACAACCCAATACCTTCTTTACATTGCCACTGCAATAACCTGTGTTTCCTACCTTTATATTGTCATCATTGTGTAGGTACAGTCCATGACCTTCTTTGTATTTCCATGGAAATAACCTATGTTTCCTACCTTTATATTTTTGTATCCAGATCATCTCTTTTGTCCTGCACAAAACAAAACAAAGAACATAGATCACAGCCCAGATGCAAACCACCTTCGTTCTATCAACATAGGAACATGTCAGGATGTCATCAAGATAATCATGCATTTACCGCTATGTGAGAACCTTATAGGAGCACACTCAGTGCATTACATCTCTCCACGGTCAACCTGCATTCTACCAATAAAGGAGAACCACCTAGGTGCACCTCACGTGATTCGTGGCCTTATCATATCAACATGGGAACAAACACATATATAGATATATATGTAAGGACTGATTACGAGTAAAAAACCTACTACATCAAAAAATTTATGTTCTAGGTCACAAGGAATTATTACATCTGAACAAAATGCATCCAGGATCTTTTCCGTTTAGACAAACTTCAGGGCGTATTACATCCAAGTAACCTGTGTAACACACCGGGATTCCTTTTACACTCGAAAAACCCAAAGGGATTATTACATTCGAATAATATGTGTACCACACCAAGACCCATATTTACATTCGGATAACCTGTCTCAGGACTGATTAGTTCTGAGTAACCTGCATACCACGCTAGGAATTGTATTTACACTCATACAACCTATAGGACAAATTACATCTGAGCATCCTGCTTCACCAGGATTTTTCCCACTTGGACAACCTGTCTCATTTCCCATGTGAGATATCATGCATATGCATCTTTTGGTCTCTCACTATTTCTAGCATAGAAACATATCATGACTGATTACATCCAAGGATAAACTGCAAGCTTCAGCAGGACTGATTACATCCAAGTACAACCTACATGATGGATTACGTCTGAGAAACCTACAATTTTCACCAGGATTTTATGCTCATATAACCTATCTCTCCATCTATGTTAGGACTCATCACTCCCTCTCTAGAGAGGTCTTGTTCTAGATCACACTAGGTCTTTCTTTGAAGTACTCAAACTTCAATATGGCTATTTCTAGCATAGAATCACATTAGGACTGATTAAGTCCAAGGATAACCTGTGAGCTTCACCAGGACTTATTACATCTGAGGACAACCTACAAGACGGATTACATCCGAGAAACCTACGAACTTCACCAGGAATTTTACAGTCACATAACCTGTATCTCCAACTATGCTAGAATTTATCACTCCCTCTTTTGAGGGGCCTCGATCTGGATCACATCATCTAGACCTTCACTACTCCTCTCTACATCATACAAAAAATACAAGTCAGATCAATCAAATAAGATAGTACCTTTTGAAAAGACATACTACCTCGCAACTAGCCAAGCAAGTGGCAACATATTCTGCCTCGATTGTACTCAACACCATACAGGACTGCATCCTTCCAAACCAGCAGATCATACTAGATCTCAAACTAAAGAAGGAACCCAAGGTTCTCTTCCTCTTAGTGGCATTTCCTTCCCAATCTAAATCAACATAACTGTACAGGTTAGTCTTTGATTCGTATCACACTTGAGCCCATACTTATTTGTACCCTTCAGGTACCTCACTCTATGCTTTGCAGCAACCAGGTGAACATGTCTTGGATCCATCAGGAATTGGATTAGGGTGTTCATAGAAAAGCATATGTTTGGTCTTGTATTTGTTATATACATCAATGAGCCAATCATTTGATGATACATCATGGAATAAATCGACTCTAATGAAGCATCACGCAGTAGCTTCAAGTTCGATGCCATAGGTGTGGCTATCGCCTTGCGGTTTAACATTATGAATTTCTTCAGAATATCCAATGCATACTTTCCTTCACCAAGGAAAATCCCATCTGCATTCTACCAAACCTCCATGCCTAATAATTAGTGCATCATCCCTAGGTATTTTATTTCGAACTTGGTGGCAAGTCTCCTCCTTGCATATTCAACGAGTTCATCCTATCCTATCAGGAACGAGATATCAACATATAGCAGGAGCTCACTGGTCTTTCACCTTCAACCTTGAATTAAAGGTTGGAATCCACTTTACTCTCAGTAAATCCTAGGCCCATCAGGAAGCTACCCATCCTGTTGTACTATGTCAAACTTGAGGATCTTCTACAACCACTCCCTCTGAAACAAAGTATCATCCTCCCTCTTCATTTTGTACTCTATGTATTGAAACATTATGTACTGGAGTGACAAGTAGATTCCTCTTCTACTGATCTTCTATATATCCATCTAATGTCACTAGATACCAAGATCCTCTTTCTTGAACTATGTTGAAAAGTTCCTTTTGAACCCATCTGTGAGCTTGTCATCCTATATATGCTTTCATCTTCAACCTCAGAGAAAAGGTTAAGATATTCATCACTCTAGGTGATATTCAAGCTCCTGATGTAACTGCATGTGCTATCCCATGGGTTCCTTCTGAGCTCATACAAGGCCTTCTTTAATTTGCACACATGATTATTCCTGTCATGTATCTCGACTCCCAGTGGCTGCTCTATGTACACTTCCTCCTTGAATACACCATTCAAAAATGTTGTGTTGATATCCATCTGGTGTATCTCCCATCTCATACCTGCATGTATGGATATAATAGAATTGTACCTCACAACTGGTGTAAATGTCTCCTCATAGTCTATGCCTTCTTTCTGTGAGAATCCTCATGCTACAAATCTTGCCTTGTATCCCTCGATGTTTCCATCTGCTACATTCTATATCTTGTAGATCCATATGGAAGACACTACGGACTTCCATTCAGGTCTTAGAACCACATCCTAAACATCATCCTCTTGATCAACTGGTACTCTTTGATCATAGTCTCCTTCCCTTTCTTCTTAGATACTTCTTCATAGTTGGAAGGATCTACATCAATGATGTCACTCAATAGTGTCACATAACTAGAGTGTGCCCGAGGATTCTTACTTTATTTGGAAGTATCATCATACTATTATTCATCTTGGATGATTTCTCATGGCCAATATGGTATTCATCTCTCGATATGGATCTATCGTTCTCTTTATATTCTTCTGAAGCTATTTCTTTCACCACGGTGTGTCTGACCCGTGGAGCTTCAGGTTCCTCTTCTAAACTGTCGTTACTTGTTCTTCGGAATCACCTACAAGTCAAGTTCAGTTTCATGATAAGAAACATATCATAATTTCCAAAACATATTAATAGTGACAAATATATGTCACATAGTCATGCAACTATCTTAGCCAATGCTACAACATTCATCCATATCCCGTAAACATATAGTAATTTCTATATTCCTTCTACCCCAATGTTATTAAGAGTGTGTACTACTCCTAATATGTCAACAAAGAGGTTTCAATCTAGATAAGTAGCAATGGAATGTTGTACACCATCATTGACTTCTTACCCATCATGTGCAATTCAGTAGTATACATGCAAACACACAAACATGCATAATAAATCAATTGAATATAAACAAATGCACAACCAAAAAACATCATGAAATGACAATTGAACACTTATCTTTATTTGTTTGGTGGGTATACTCCTTCTTGATCCTTATGTCCTGGATTCTTCTGCTTCATCATCTTCTTCATTCACAACTGCATCATTTCTAATCCAAATGTTGAGACGGATAAGAGGTTCTTCATGAGTTCAATCTTTCTCGATTAGAGTACATATTCCTCATCACTTGAGGAATCTTCTTTGAATCATGACAGCTTGATATTCAATTTCTCCCATCTTCACTTCTCTTGTTATGAGACAATATTCTTCGTATGTGAACTCTTCCCAGGGTCTGTTGAAGGTAATGAACTTCCTTCTGGCACACATTCCTTGAATGAATGAATCCCATTATCTTGGGAGGGCATTCAAGGTGGTTATAACAATATTTTATTCTTCTTCAACTGCTTCATCATAGCATAGAACACTTCCTTTGGTGTCTTCAAGGATGACATATGAGGGATGATATGATACTTAATATAATCTATAATGATTCTCTTGGCTCTAGCCTTAGCCTCATCTCCCTCAAGCTCTTAGAACTTCCTTACTGATCCAAGTCATTTTCTTCAAGGATCAGGGAGGTCATATACTTCCATGCTCAGAATTTTTCAGCTTCACCAAGATTGTCATCAAGCTGGGTGTGATGAGTCATTTTCAAATTAGAACCTCAAATGGAAATGGAAAAGATTTAGATCTTACTGATTTGAGGTGTTCAACCTGGTTTTGGAGCTGGTTGATCTAGGGTTGGCTAGAAAAACCCAAATTTTCCAAACTTGGAATTTCAAACTTCTAATTGGATAGAAAGATGCACCTCTTCAAGGTGAGTTGTCCAATGTACTCCTTTTCTAAAAACAATGGTGGGAAGCTCCTAGAATAGGAAGCCCTAGTTTGTCCAATTTCTTCTGTAGAATTGTATGATATTGCTTCTGGTGTATCTCTAAAGTTTTGGCTTCTTACAGTATGAAACTTTGCACTGAGATTTCCGAATCTGTCTTCTTTCCAACTCCATAGGTTAGAGTAGAATTGGATTCTTCAAGTGGTACTTGTGCTTATTTTCCCAAGGTGACTATTTTGAGGATTGTTCAACATATCAAACTTATATGGACTACCACATGTCGTTGTTTCACATTCGGGGTCTAAAAATAGGAAAACATAAACTACAGTCTATTCCCTACCTACAACATCTTGCGAAATTTTATATGGACCTTCCTATCCTGAGATATATCAATTCTCCCTAGGTCACATGTTCATGATTTTATTCTAGAGGAGGCTAGAACCCTGATTTGGAGGAATCATATATCTTGAATTATAGTGAATCTGTAGATAAAAAATTCACACAAGGTACAAAGAGATTTCATATTTGACCTGTAAAATTTTTGGCTCCTGATCCTTCTCCAATATCAAGTTATAGAGAAAGTTCCAAGATGACTAGATTTAGTCTTCTAAGGTTTTCAAGCATGAAACCCTAATTTCTAGTAGCTACCATTGTAGTTGTATTTCGACTGCACAGTTCCTTCTTTCAGAGTGGCTCTAATACCATGTTAGTTTTCTAAGTTAATTTACTTAGGATATTTATCTGAAAGAATAATAAGCACAACAATACATCAAATATACACAAGATACACAAGACACATAGATTTTCATCGGGGAAACCATAAAGGAGAAAACCCTGCAAACTTCCTCAAAGTAGTTATGTCACAAAGGAACGATGACAAGATAGAATAACCCAAGAAAAATATGTCTACAACATCTCTCTGTCCCTCCTCTTCCTCTCTATCCTAAAGCACACATGAGAGAGTAAGTGAAGTGTGTGACAAATGAGGAGGGTGCCTCCCTATTTATATTCTTCTGTTGAGTTTCTAACTCAACCACTAAGTCATCCAGGGTACCTGTGGGGCCTACCTACCTAAGAATACACATAAATATATTTTCCTTTATTTAACCTAGGGACTATTTTCTTGACTTACAATGGAGGGTTTACCTCAGTGACTATACACAATGATGACATCTCAAAAGGAAGAACACACATCTCTGATGGGGGTACAACAATATACAATAGTAATATACATCAGAATATCTTCCAAAATTACAATTAAAACAACATTCGACATAGTGTTTCATTCCATTGCACATCTTGATTGGATTCATATCAATTACTTCTCTAGTCAAAACAAGTTTTAGGGGATATTTTGAATAGTAAACAACTTATGTCCAAAATTTGGTCAAGGGTTATTTGGTCTATAGTAAACACCTAACCATTTCCAACAAATTCCAATTCTTCCTCTCTATGACTCCATTTTTTTAGGGGTGTGAGGAATATATGTCTACCAAGAAATACCATTTTGAAATATATAATGTTTAAGATATCATGTCATGTATTCTCCGCCATTATCTAATCTAAAAAAATTGATGGGTCAACCACATTGCTTCTCAACCAATGCCATAAATTCCTTGAATATTTCAAATACATGACTTTTATTCTTTATGAGATAAACCATGTAAACCTAGAGATATCATCAATCAAGGTTAAAATATACTTCAAACCTTCTAATGAGGGTTTTTTTATGTAATAAAAATCACTGTGAATGAGTTCCATTTCGGTTATATGCTCACCATGCTTTCTTAGAAGTAGAGGGTGTCTGATGATGCTTTCCAAGAACACATCCCCTACAAAATCCATCAAGTGGAATAATATTTGGGATATCAGTAACCATATTACAATTTAACACCACATTCAAACTTTTAGATGTCCAAGTCATTCATGGAAAATTTAACTTATGTCATTAGTCTGAGAAATTAGTTTTCGTCACTCTAGCTGGTCTAGTAAGTCTAACCGGTCTAGTCAATTAGGGAGAATTGAACTTGTAAATTATTTATTTGGGATCTAGGAATATTTAAGAAACAACTAATCCCCCAAGCCTCATATCCTTTATGATAAAGTGATCTGACCAAAACTCAACAGTATTCGTAGATTATGTGAGTTGAGCAATTGACAACAAATTGGTGCTCAGGCTTGACACGTGATAGAAATTGGATATTCTACCATACATTTAACATCACCACTTCCAATAATTGTGATAGCATAATCATCAATAAAATAAATATTCTAGTTTGGATCTCCGCAGAAGGAAGAGAACATAGAAACATCCTTAACCATGTGATGAGTACATCTAGAACCAACTATCCATTATGTCTAAGTGGTATTGGAATGTAATTCCTGTGAAGAGATAACAAAGAAGGTATACTTTTTAATAGTTTGGTTAGTTTAATATCTATTCAATGCACTATATTCAAGGTTCTTGACACCTCCTTCCAATTCCTTCATTTTCTTCCAATAGTTTTTCTCAACATGCCCCATCTTTCCACAATAGTGACATGTTTTCTTCTTTCAATCCTTCTTTTTCGATGATGACTCTCCAATATTTCCTTTAGCAGGTCTATTGATACATTCTGGTCGATGATTTGATTGACCACGTTCTTTAAGGCTTTGCTTGATCTTGCTTCCAAGAAAGTGATCCCGATGGTTGGCACCAAGCCCCCCTTCTTCAAGAAAACTTTATTGGCATTTAATCAACAAATTACATAAATTATCAAAGGTAAAGTCCTTACCATGTTGCTTATGTGAAATCCAAATAGTGTGAAAGGAGGAGAAGAGAACATCATAGGGTGTCTTCAAATCCATTAGGACCAATTCAATGAGATGTACATCTTTCTTCAGAAAATCCTTTCCACATTCTCCCAATTTCAGTTGTATCTCCTTGATGCAAGCTAAATAGTCCTCAATCTGATCAAATGATAAGGGACCAGGGTTCCCAAGAGATTAACTCTTTCTCTATTTTCATTACTTCACTTTCATTTACCAAGTTGAATAATGACTTCTTCTTATTCTAGATAGCAAGAGGACAATCGATCCCACTTGTACAAAAGTGAATTTACATAAAAATGTAGGCCCAATGAATTCATCCTTCATTCCATCAATGATAAAATTAGCATCTGCATACCATGGATTAGAAATAATGACCTTTGTACATTTCCACGGTCCCTTTCCTTTTAACATAGTCTCCATATCCGATGCCCACATTGCATAGTTGTGTCCATTTAGAACAACATGTTATATATTGGAATTCATCCTTGTGATCAAATAGGTTTGATCTAAATTCAAAGAAGAGGTATTAGTTGAAAACTCTTTATCCCAGATTTGATCAACCTAGAATCTGAATCAGCATGAATTGCAAACAACGAGGCTAGGTCAAAACCAATATCTCTGGTATAATGTTGGGGAAACTCTTCATATGAATTATAGAACATAAAAGAAAATTATAGAAGGGGATAATATTCCAAGATAAGAGGTTGTGTCTAAATACACTATTACAACACTTAAGCACATCACATTGTGATAATAACCTCATAATGCATATTGAATACATCAATTCTTCATACATAACACAACACATAGGGTCACTCTTTTAAAATATCTAGATCTAACAAACTCTCTTGAAGTGAGGAATACATGTTTCACTAATAGGATTCATAGGTTCTAAGCATTTCCAAAAAATCTACAATGTCCCATAGTTTAGTTGGATGCTAAAGTCAAGATAACCATAGTCTAGTGAACCATTGAGTTGACAGCTCAATTGAGTCTTCAAATCTCCCATTTGACTGATTTTCTAGTTGAATGTAATATATTGACTAACTGTCTCAAGAAGATCCAGAGGTGTGTCGATGAACCTTCATAACCATATATTCCAACATGATATTGATCCAACATCATAATCGGTAGAGGAGACTCAATCGACAAAGTTTGATCATGATTATTATATCGATACAAATTATGGGGTGGGGTGGATTATTTTGTGTTGTTACCCAAATGTACCAAAGGTGTAAC
The DNA here is from genome assembly GCA_001517045.1 of Pseudotsuga menziesii. Lineage (NCBI taxonomy): Eukaryota > Viridiplantae > Streptophyta > Pinopsida > Pinales > Pinaceae > Pseudotsuga > Pseudotsuga menziesii. Next base: position 711,730 of record LPNX010317687.1, on the reverse strand, counting down.
ACTAGGCATGGCATGCACCAGACATGAAACTCATGTCTATAATAGTTATGTAGTTGTAGACCTCAATGAAGATTCCAATGAGTCTAATGCCTTTAAGCTAGAAGATGGTCCTATTATTAACGTCGAGGATCCCATTTCCAGCAGTGGTGATTATTTTTACCATGATGATTGATCATGTTGATTAATGATCATTGATATGCAGCAGTCCAGTATCTTGTAGCATGATTTTGGACTTTATAGGCCATTTATATCCTTGTTGATTATATATTTTGTTTTTAGATATCTATTGCACTCAATGTTGTTTTGATGTATTCACCTTTACACGGTATAGGCATGCATATACTTTGCATATTTTGACTGAAATGGTTTCTAATCAAAGTTGTGAGTCTTTAAAATGTATTTATTCATTAAAAACTTAATATTTTAAGATTTTTTAGTGAATTGAGTCACCAAAATTCAAAGTAGTACAATTCAAAGAAGAGTATGATTTGATGCTTTAATGATTTTGAGTTTTAAAACATTGCTTCCTCCATAATCATAGAAAGGAGTCAACCAACAATAAGTAAGAATTTAACAATAGGCCAAGGAATCGGTGCAATTTGATCCAACCATAACACTAATCAAGATTCATTTACAAAAGAAGACACCAACACCATGCCACCAATAATTAAGGACTAAGGAATTATTCTAGGTTTCTCCCACCATTGGTGATTGTGAATAACAAACCAAATATCTATAATAAGGCCTTATACCATGTCTAAAACACCTATCTAAGGTTCCATCACCACTGTTTTAAGTTTTCTTAATTTCTTAGATGATATCTTAAAACAATTTTCACTAGTAGAATCACTAAAAAACAACAATCACAAAAACACAAAGATTTTCCTTGATGAAACCACAAGGGAGAAAACCCCACAAAACTTCCTCAATATATAACTCAACCAAAGCAGTGTAACACCTAGACAACTGGTTCTCTCTTCTTTCTAGCACACTTTTTCCTCTCTCTCTTGCAAACTTGCTTGAGTGTGTGTGTATAAATGAAAGGGAGTGACTCCTTATTTATATTTGTAACTTTACTTTTCCTAGGACCTAACAAGGATGACTTTTATAGCAAGACACAAAAAATAACATTTATTATAATGACACTTGGGTACTATTGAATCGGCTTACATATAAAGGTTTACATTGATCATTTCAATGACTCTTACATTACCAAACTCATTTCCTCATGGAGGAATACAATTAATACATCTGGATATATTCTGAAGTTACAATACTTTAACACTCCCTCTTAACTAGGAAGGTATTCAACCAAGGTAATAACTACTACCACAATTGTACATATGAATAGTGAGTCTCTATATGTCATAGGAAGTTTTGGAACATTGTTATAGCTCAAAATGACACATCTTTGCTTGTGACCACTTTCCCATGATTCCGTCACATGTTGACATTTTCCATGATGACACTTCATGAAAGTCACTGAATGTCACTGAAAAAACACCTACCTTGGAGGACCCATATCTTGAGTTTTGTAACTCTGTTTTACCTCATATATGCATCGTTGGAAAGGTATTTCTATTGGCTAAAACTTTTCAGAAGACAGAAAAGTCTGAAAATTCCCAAAAATACCATAAAAATTCGTTTTTTGTCTATACACGACTTGCCTTAAGGCAAACCTACGGATGATACGCGAGTTGCTCTCTTTCGTACCCGCGGATATAAAAAGTTGCTCATATACGCGACTTGCTGTACTAGAAACCCACATATACTTTTCGTATACGTGACTGTCCAGTTATGCAACCCGCAGATGCCTCTTAAAAATGACAAAAAACGCGTCTTTTGATTTCGGGTAGTTTGGGTAGTTATGCAACTGACTTCTTCAGTTGTAACTACTTTGTCTTCGCCCCTAACTCTTCCTTAAGCATATAAATAGAGGTAGGGAGGTCCATGAGAGGGGACTTGAATTTTTTCATTGTTATGCTGGAGGATTTGGAGCTCTCTTTTCCCACATATTTTCCCTAGAAGCATTCTCCTTGTGTTGTAAATCTTGGAGGCTGAGTTCCTTGGCGAAGAGAAGCAGCAGAACCGGATCAAGGTTTTGTGAGGTGCCGAACTTGAAGAGAAGGTATACTTGTACTTGTTTTTAAGATTAATAAAGATGTGATGTCCTTCTTCTTCCCAAATCATTATTCAATGTGTGATTGAATCTCTATTTATGATCATATGATGATGTTATTCAGATCATTAGTTCATGTTTATTTGATTATCATTGTTTTATATGTGGTCATAATGGTTTGAGGAAGGTATAATTCATTTTGCAGGTCTCTTAGAGCAAGAGGAGCAAGAAGAGGATTGAAGAGAAAGCTTGGACCAGCCTTCAGTTTATCAGGTGTGGACCTTTCTCATCTCTAAACTTACTTATGTATGCTTGCTAAACATTATCCATCCACCTTTCAACCCCAGTATGTTGATGTCCTGTTAAACCCTAGCCATAGGACACTTTCCTTTACAATAGAACTGGTGACTCCGCTGGGGATAGCCTTGTCTGTTTGGGGTTTCTCTGTCTTTCTTTCAGTCTTTTGCATTGTTTCAGGTCCTTCTTACCACTTTGGAACAACTTATAAGTCTGATAGCACACTTCCCCTACCTTCCTAAGGCAGTTTTTGACCTTTTTGGGAGTTTTTCCACCCATACACGACTTGCTTGACTGAACAGTCACGTGTCTGGTTTGACATATGCGACTTGCTCTATTGTAAATCTGCGTATGATCCGTGACTTGTCTATTGTACAACCCGCGTATGCCCCTTTAAACAGTGTTTTTTCCTCTTTTGTGATTTTTCTTCTGTTTGAAGGTGTTTTGGCAGGTCTTTTGGGGTCCTTTGTAGGTGCATGACTCTAGGGAGTTAGTGTCATCCTTTTTGCTTGTTCTTTATCTATGTGGTAAGACTTTTATAGAATTAGGGTTTTCTCTTTGCTCTTTCCCCCACCTCCTTTGCTTGGCATGATTTTTGGCTTATGTTTCTGATCAGCCTCTGTTAGTGATATTTGTCTGAGTTCAGAAGCTTGTTGGTGTTGGTTTCCTTCTTGTTTTGTTGGTTAACTTCACCATGCCAAAATATTTGACTTGTCTTTTATGCAAGACTTCCTTCCAAGTAGGGTTTATGCTGACTTTAGTTCAGTCTAGAGTTTGTTTGGTGGTTGTATAGCAGAGTTCCTTTTGCTTTGTTCTTGTTATCTGCATGCTTTTAGTTTGTAGGTAGTTTTTCTTTTGCATTTATACAAGAAAATTAAAAAGAACCTATACTTGTTTGTGCTGCTTGCCCCCCCACCTCCTTCTTTGGCTTGACCTTGTTGGACAAGGTACTGAGCAGCCTTTGTTTGTAGGTTTAGATTGATACTTGGGACTTATTGACCTTTGTTTATGTCAGTCTTATTGCTCAGTCTTTTCATTCCAAAGTTGTTGGCTTGTTTACCTTTGTGAGCCTTCTTTTTAAGAGAGGTTGATATCTAACTTTAGGGAAACCTAGGGTTTGTTTGTGGGGAGTAGAGTAGTTGTATATTTTCTTTGCTTTCATTACTTGCTTGCATTAGTTGATAGGCTGATTTCTCTTTTGCATTTATAAAAGGAAAAGACAAAAACACATGTTTGCTTTGTATGCATGTAGATTAGGTTTTTAGTCTAGATTGCATGGCATATCATTGTTTTTGAAAAAATAAAAATAAAAAGAATTTGTTCTTTTGTGGTTTCCAAGTTTCTATTTGAAAAATAAAGAGAATAGTTTTTGCTTTTTGCATTTCATATATCTTTGCTTAGTCATTTTGTTTCAACTTTGAGTCAAAACACCACATAAGTTTCACACCATTTACCCTTTGACTAAAAACAGATCTTAAAATAAACGATATAATTTAAAAATTACTAGTACATTTTATTTTATAGGGTCATACACCAACTAGCTCAGGCTAGACTTGTGGATTAGGTAGTTTTAACTCTCCACAAGTGTTAAAATTTCAAACATAGTTGGCCAATCACTAGGTAAATCCTTTTCTATGTTGATTGTATCTGGGAAGCTCCTCTCAAATGGGATTTAAGCACGAGGCCACGTGGCGAATTGGACTGAGGAGAAAACCCTCCAATTCCTTGTCAAAGCATAGACCAAGGTTTTTACACATCTGGGGATTCTGTCTTAGACAGGGTTTCGGGCTCAGCTACCCTGCCCATGCATACGAATCAGGCTTGCGACTGTCCCCCCAGACTGTCAATATAGTTAAGGTAGCCTTTAGTCTCTTTGACATCTAGGGTTCATACACAGGTACACTGGAAGGTTATTTCTGGTTGACCTTGGATGGGCTTGGAAGGTAAACCTGATAGAAAGTGTGCAAGGGCAGTGGGTGATTCCTTCGCTTGTGCCTAAGAACATCTATAGGGATGCCAAGTAACTGTCTCTCAGCTTTCTTCTGGAAAGTATATCTTATACCTGTTTGTCTGTTTGGATTTAGGAATTTTTAGTGAGTGCTTTGTGGTTTGTCTATACTTAGTGTGCCTTTAGGTGTGTGCTTTGTAATTTTGGTTGCCTATCAACCTCAGATTTTGTCTCCTAGAAACTATGGCTAACACCCCTTTGAACACCAACCAAGAGATCCCCATGATGGGAACTCCTTGTACTATTCCTCTCATAGGAAATGTTGGTGTTCCCTTGATGGCCACCTTGAATCTTCTTGGATTCACCCTAGGGCTACTGGTGTGGTTGTTTTCCATTCCAACTGTCCTGAATTCTCCTAATGCTTCTCAAGTAAGCTCCTTCTATAAAGGGCATCAAAACACTGCTTCCCCTTCACCTGTAGTTGATTCTCCTCCCCCTTCTACCTCATGCGGTGAAAGTACTGATATTAGTAACCAACAGTCTCAAAGGAGTAAAAGAAGGAGGAATAGGAAGAAGGAACATAAGTAAGGGGGCACCCATTCAACCCCTGCAAGTCAAGTTGAACCTCACCACCCAGCCTCTGCATTCCATGTTGGGGGAAACTATCCAACCTCTGCAGGTCATGTTGGATCTAAGCACTCAAACTCTGCAAGTCAAGTTGATCTTCACCATCCATCCTTTGTTGATCATGATGGTGGGATCCTTCCAACCTTTCTAGGGCACGTCGGATCTAGTCACTCAGCCTCTGTGGTTCATGCTGAGGGCACTCGTTCAACCTCTATTGTTCAAGTTGAACCTCCCCATCCAACCTCTGTTGTTCATGTTGGATCCATCCACCCAGCCTCTGTTGTTCATGCTGGGGGCACACACTCAACTGCTGCAAAGAAGATTGATCCTAACCACTCAGCCTCTGTTGTTCATGTTGGTGGTGCCCGTCCAACCTCTGAAATTCATGTTAGACCCAGTCTCTCAGCCTCTGCAAGTCATGCTGGGGGTAGTATTTTAGCCTATGTGGGTCATGTTGAAGACAATCCGTCAGCCACTGCGAGTCATGTTGACACTGTTGAAAAGACTACCCGTTCAAAACACAAGCCCAAGTTTCCTTGTAATCTTTGTGAGGGAGACCACCTTACTTATAAATGCCCTTCTATCGCGGAGGTGCAAAGAGTTTGGATTCATGGTCATCCTATTTTTGAACATTCTGAATCTTTTCAACAACCAACCTCTCTTAGTTAGGTTGGACCCAGTCACCCATCCTCTGTAGTTCATGCTGGGGGCAAACTCTCATCCTCTGCAGGTCATGTTGAGAGAAAACAGTCAGCCACTGCTAGTAATGTTGACATCGTTGAGAAAACTGGTCGTTTGAAGTGTAAACTTAAGTTCCCTTGTATGTTATGCGAGGGAGATCATCTTACTCACCAGTGCCCTGCTATTGCAGAGGTGCGAAGAGTGTGGTCCGAGACTCAATATTTTCCTTCTCCTGAACAACCTATAGTTTCTCAACAACTTACTCAACCTTTGGTTGATCAAGTGGTCGAACCAAAATCAGATTTGATCGATCCCACTCTTCTTTTTGAGAGTGATCCTGATGTGATTGAACCAATGGCATCTTTGGTCAATCCCACTCTCCCTTTAGAGAGTGACTTTCATGAAGCGGTTGAATCGATTCCAGTATCGATCAATCCCACTCTTCCTTTGGAGAGTGAAGTGTCTACTAGTCACATTTTCTTCACTACCAGTTAAGAACTTACTGAACAAGGGGGCACTGAACTTGCTTCAGATCAACCCCCACCAAGCTCTCAGATTGCTTCCTTTGATTGGGCTATCCTAGTTGAGCCGCGCCTTCCTTCCAATGCACCTTTCCAGATAAAGGTCAAAGTTGAATCGTATACGATCGCTCATTGTATTGTTGATGAAGGAGCCTCGGTTAGTATCTTGTCTGCTCGTGCTTGGCGAGGCATGGGATATCCCATCCTTGTGTCGACTGCTAGTCAGTTACTGGCATTTGATAAAAGAACTTGTATAGCCTTGGGAATTCTTGATCAAACACCTATTAATTTGGGTGGGAAGACTGTCTTAGTTGACTTCATGGTGATAGAAGACCCCTTGGACTTCAATATGCTCCTTGGACGTGATTATGTCTATTCCATGCAAGTTCTGGTGTCAACATTATTTCATGTTATGTACTTTAATCATGGAAAAGAAATTGTCACTATCGATTAGTTGGATTTTCTTGATCCGTCTCCTAACCTAACTAGAGACCAGGTCTTTCCTTTATTGATTCCCAATGTTTCTATAGACACTAACCCGCCACAGGTGAACTATGTGGCCTCTTGTCCTTTGTGTTCAATTGCTACTGAGAAGAAACCTCTGTTTTCATGCTTACCTTCTCAGGACTTGGTCCTAGTAGTTGAACAGGTGAGTCATCCTATACATACTATGGAGCATGATCTCCACTCTGTCAATCCATTTGAAAGTTTAGACATGTGTCCTATCTCGGATGATCTCCTTCCTTTGGATGAAGTCTTCCTAGAGTCTTTGATACAGTCTGATCTTCTTTTGGATGTTGATTTAGTTGTGACTATGTCTAACCTTGATTTGCCTAGTAAGCCTGACCTTTCTTCTTATGTTGGTCTTGTTGAGTCTTTTGACTCTTTCTTCGAACAGAAAGTCAGTGATCCTGATGAGTTTGATTTTTCTTATGAATTTTTCATCTCTTGTGATATTGAGTTTGTACCTGCAGGCTCTATATCCCTTGTTGATTTTTTCTCTCCTTTTGAGGTCGATCTTATTGATTGTAAACCTTCAGATCTTGGAACTATAGAGTCCTCTTCTGTTGATTCTTCCTTGACTACATCTTTTGTAGAAGATAGAAAAGCTACATGTGTTTCTACCAAAGTGACCCGCATCAGATCTTTCCTTCTGAATATGATCCTAATGGTGTTGTTTCTTGGAGACGGGATTCTTAGTTGAATTCACAACTGTTTACTGGCCTTGCCTTGTGTTTCAAGTCGTAATTACATTTGCATGTGCCCTGCTCGTGCTTATGAGCCTGATGCCGGCTTCCATGCTTTTAGCTCATTGTGTAAGCCCTCATCTTTGTTCTCATCGTCGCTAAGCCTTGTATCATTTTTCCTTTGCAACTTGACACCCTTTACATTGAGGAGACGTTCCCCGAGTGTCTTTATCCTGCTCATGTTCCTTGCATTATGCATAGGTCTGTTCCTTGCGCTTGGAACTAGTTTCGCCTGCTTATGACACTCGTCTCCTCGCATTTAGAGCATTCTTTTTGCTCTCATTCGAGCTCATTAAAAACAATAAGGAGGCCGTGATTTGACTTTTTTGGACTCGTTAAAACTTCATGAGAAATATTTTGAGTTTCTTTAGGCCCAAGTCTGACTCCTCAAAATAGACTTGACTACCAAGTAAACTTGTCCGTTCAGGCTCGTTAAGAATATGTGAATGGGCATCCACATTGGTGGTAGGTTATCTCTTTCTCGGACCATGTGGAATAATATGAGAAAGGATCCCTCTCTTTTCTTCGGAATTGAGAAGAGTATTCTCAGGCATAGGTTTATCTTTTTTCCGGACCTGAGGGACTAAACTTACGGAAAAGGAACCCCCGGTATGAGCTTAGTTTTCTCTTTTTCGTGCACTGGACCAAAACCTAAAAAAGATTCTGAGTGTACTTTGTGTCTTTGTCATGCTCGTTAAACCCTAAAGAACAAACCATTGATTTTATTGTTGTAAGCCCCATTTCTCATAATCAAATGGATCTTTTCGAGTGATCTTGCCTGCCTTCACACTCGTAAAACTCAGGCTATATGCTGCTTTTGAAGGAGCGTTGGGTAGGTGGTAATTTAACCTTTTTCGGACCTTCCTGGTTAAGTATGAAAAATGTGTGCCTTTTCTTCTTTGAAATTTAAGAGAGTTCTTCTTTGGTATGTTTTATACTTTTTTGGCCTTAGGAGACGAAATTGTATGAAAAAGGCCCCCCTGGAGTCTTCTTTGGAGTTTTCAGACTCTCTAAAGTATGAAAACACCGTCGAGCATGTACTAGTTCGGGCTTGTAAAATCCACGAATCAGTGCTTTATCAAGCATTCTTCTTTCTTTTCTTCGAGCTTGCCAAAAATGAAGATGGTCCCGAGTTTGCTTTCTTGGACTCGTCAAACCTTTACAAGAACGAGGGGAAGGGAAGTTCATTCACATGTTTTTTACATCATGGCAGCAAGTCTTGTTTCCTTGAACAAAGCACTCATTTTGAGTCTATCAATAGTTGGGTTCTAGTATTTTGACCTTATCCCGATTTCAGAGTTTCTTACTCCTCCAGTTGGTCTTTTTTCCAATTATATGGGGAATCTGTCAATGTCTCCTACATTGTAGATTTGTTTCGTTGGTCCTTTTGTGTCAAAAGCTACCTAAGTCACTTTTGTGCCATGCTCACTGTTCAAGGATTAAACCTTTGTCGGCCATTCTGCAGTTGCCTTGACCTTTTGTGTCAGCCATTCCTTGGTATTAGTTCATTACATCATGTCTTCATCTTCCTTCTCATGAAATTCCGTACCAATTCTAGATCCAATTAGTCTTTGACTTACCTCGTGTTGGATGATGAAGGATGCCTTAATGCCTTCCTTCCAATGGATCTCTTCCTATCGACTGCAACACATCTTGCTCTGGGAATGAGATTTAGAGTTTTATGACAGTACCTTGGGGATTGTTGTCATCAATGGAAATTTCCCTCGCTATTGGGTATTGGGAATACCTTAATGTCTCCTACTCGATAGATTCTTCAAGTGTTCGACTTCAAGTCCTTGTAATCACACTTGTTAGAATGTACTAGGTACCTTGGGGACCGTTTTCATTAATGGTGGTTTCCCTCGCGTTTGTTAACGGTTCTCCTTATTGACCGGTAATCAAACGGTTTCCTCCATGTTTGACTTGAACTCCTTTATTTGCATGGTTAAGATTTGTACCTTTTTTGGGCGGTTTGGATTGAAGACCTTGGGCTGACAGTAGCATTGTCATTTTTTGCTATTGCCCGAGTTGCGCAAGACCTTGTTATACTTTATATGACATTTTTCTGAGACATAGATCCACCTTGTATTTTTTTGGCTATGATCGATTGTTGAGTATGGATCCACCTTGTTCATTTGTGGCCATGACTCCTTTAGATTTGATATGGTGCCTTTTTGCATATTGAGCGACCATGATAGTTTCATCAGTTATACATATGTTGGATCCACTTGTATATTTTTGGCGATGTTTTGTATATGGATTTTTATGTCCCAGAGATCAGTTTTTCTGACATTTATCTCTCTTTCAGGTACCTTTGTTCGAGCCTTTCGATCTTGGATTCTCTTCTCTCTCCATACTTAGCTATTTCTTTTATAATGTATTTTGGCTATCATCTTCCCCTCTAACCTCACACATTAGGGGGCATCTGTTATAGCTCAAAATGACACATCTCTTCTTGTGACCACTTTCCCATGATTCCGTCACATGTTGACATTTTCCATGATGACATTTCATGAAAGTCACTGAATGTCACTGAAAAAACACCTATATTGGAGGACCCATATATTAAGTTTTGTAACTCCATTTGAACTCATATCTACACTGTTGGAAAGGTATTTCTATTAGCTAAAACTTTCCAACAGACACCAAAGTATGAAAATTCCCAGAAATACCCTAAAAATGCATTTTTTTGTCTATATGCGACTTGCCTTAAGGCAAACCCACGGACAATACAGGAGTTGCTCTCTTTCGTACTCGTGGATATAAAATGTTGCTCATATATGCGACTTACTGTACTATAAACCCACATATACTTTTCGTATATGCGACTATCTAGTTATGCAACCCGTGGATGCCTCTTGAAAATGTCAAAAAACGCATCTTTTGATTTCGGGTAGTTTGGGTAGTTATGCAACTGACTTCTTCAGTTGTAACTACTTTGTCTTCACCCCTAACTCTTCCTTAATCATATAAATAGAGGTAGGGAGGTCCATGAGAGGGGACTTGAATTTTTGCATTGTTATGCTGGAGGATTTGGAGCTCTCTTTTCCCACATCTTTGCCCTAGAAGCATTCTCCTTGTGTTGCAGAGATTGGAGGCTGAGTCCCTTGGAGAAGAGAAGTAGCGGAACCAGATCAAGGTTTCGTGAGGTGCCGAACTTGAAGAGAAGTTATACTTGTACTTGTTTTCAAGATTAATAAAGATGTGATGTCCTTGTTCTTCCCAAATCATTGTTCAATGTGTGATTGAATCTTTGTTTATGATCATATGATGATGTTATTCAGATCATTAGTTCATGTTTATTTGATTATCATTGTTTTATATGTAGTCATAATGGTTTGAGGAAGGTATAATTCATTTTGCAGGTCTCTTGGAGCAAGAGGAGCAAGAAGAGGATTGAAGAGAAAGCTTGGACTAGCCTTCAGTTTATCAGGTGTGGACCTTTCTCATCTCTGAACTTGCTTATGTATGCTTGCTGAACATTATCTATCCACCTTTCAACCTCAGTATGTTGATGGCCTCTTAAACCCTAGCCATAGGACACTTTCCTTTACAACAAACACCATCATACATCTTCATCATCGATCTTAGTTGGATCATCTTCTGCAACCTCAGTGTGTAAATATTGAATCATCTTTTATGCGTACTAGATCATCTTCTGTCACATCAGTATGTGGATACTAAATCATCTTCTACAACATTAGTATATGGATATTGAATCATCTTCTATGTATACCGGATCATCTTTTGCAACATCAGTATGTGAATACTGAATCATCTTCTGCCAACATCAGTATGTATATAATGAAACATCATCTACAACATCAATATGTAAATACTGAGACATCAATAACAACATCATTAGCATGTTAGTGATAAAAAAATTTTTATAAATAAATGCTAGATCATCATCTGCATTACCAGCATAGAGATGATGGAACATCATCATCAACAACATAAAAAATGTTGAAACAACATCATCATCATTAGTATAAAAATACTGAAAAAAACTCATTATCAGTCATCACACTAATAATTAGTATGAAAATACTGAACCTGCTACATTAGTATAGGAATATTGAAACTATCTCAACAATCATCTCAATAATCATCAGTATAGCAATATTGAGCCTTGTACATCAATATAGGAATACTAAAACTATCTCAACTGTTAAGTTTTTATCATTCAAGCTAGCATTATGATCTTAGGATCTTTAACTGAGAGAATAACATGCATAGAAATAAACACAAGAGACAATAAACACAAAGAATTTTCCTCGGGGAAACCATAAAGGAGAAAACCCTGCAACGTCCTTAGAGATATAATCAGCACCAAAAGAAAACCTGAAAACATAAAGATGATCTCCCGACAGCAGTAGTCTCTCTCTTGTCTCGGAAACTTCTCCTCTCACTCATGCGCCCCAATGAGTGAGTGTGTGTGAGATAAAAAGAGAGACTCACTCTCTATTTATATTCTTTTGTTCACTTGAAACCCACTCCAACATGTCGACCTCACTTAAGAATTACTTACTAGAGCCGACATCTCTAGGAGTGTCTAATAACCCTAGTGCCCCACAACTTGTGGGGATTTTTCCTCCTCCAACCAACAAGGAGGTTTATCCTTAACACAATGGTGGGGACTATTTCCCTAACTTACAATGACTCACCTAGGGTCGAATTCTCTAGGATAGTCTAATAACCCTAGGGCCCCACAACTGTGGGGACTTTAACCCTTAAACAATAGGAGGTTTACCCATAATGACTTTACATGAATTGCTTACATTATTGAATCTCCCGATAGGAACATCGGGGCATGAAATGACTCAAATACATTACATACACTTCCCGAAATAAACATCAGGGTACAATACATAAGATATACAAGTGAATACATTTCGAAGTTACAATTACATCAACACTCCCTATTAACTAGGAAGGTATTCTCTCGACATAATTTATCAGCACAAGTCTTCTTCTTTGTATCATCTAGATTTTCATTGAGTTCTCGTCATCTGGATCTGGATCTGGATCATCACTGCTGGAACACCATCACGGGTTCTATCTCATGATTCTTCTCATCATAGGAAGTTATACAGAGCGAACCCTTTTTCATGCTGGTTGTAGGCCTAGCCTCCATGTAGGTCTTCTTTAATGCTTATATCTGACCCTAATTCAGAATGGCTCACCAGCACTTACATATGACCATGAGAGGAACAAATCCAACACCATGTCAGAAAGGCATGCCCAACTCTCACATATGAACATGCAGGAACACATCCCACAACCCTGTCAGAAAGGCCCAACACTTACATTCACCAGCATCATAGGACACACTTACTATCATTTGTGAAAAGGCACAACACCCACATCCACCAACATGATAGGACACACCTACTATCATTTGTGGAAAGGCTCAGAACTTACATCCACCAACATGGTAGGACACACCTACTACCATCTATGGAAAGGCACAACACTCACATCCACCAGCATGGTAGGACACACCTACTACCATCTGTGGAAAGGCACAACACTTACAATCACCAGCATGGTAGGACACACTTACTACCATATGTGAAAAGGCATAGCACTCACATCCACTAGCATGATAGGACACACCTACTATCATCTGTGGAAAGGCCAACACTCGCATCCACCAACATGATAGGAAACACCTACTATCATCTGTGGAAAGGCTCTGCACTAATATCTGATCATGTGGGAACCAATCCCATAGTCACATCGGAATGGCTCCCAGCCCTAAGCTGAGGATTCCTGGTAATTGACCAGGTGCCTCCATTCTCCCAGAGAATGGCATCAACCCTTATATATGATCAAGTGGGAACACATCCCTCAATCACATCATAATGGCCCTGCACTTATATCCGATCATGTGAGAACACATCCCACAGTCATATCAGAATGGCCCTTAGCCCCAGACTAAGCATTCTTGGTAACTGACCAGGTGCCTCCATTCCAAGAATTCCATTTAGCGCTTATATATGATCATGCAGGAACCAATCCTATAGTCACATGAGAATGACTTAGCACTCATATCTGACATGCGAGGAACCAATCCTCTCATCATGACAAAATGGTTCATCCCTTACATACGACCATGGAAGGAACCAATTCTCTCACCATGTCAGAATGGCTCACGGACTCATCACTTCCCTTTGGAGGGAACCTCAATCTAAAGAACACCAAGCTTCTCCCTGAAGTACTCAAACTTCACTCTGGCCAATGGTTTTGTCAACACACCAGCTATATGTTCATCCATCGCAACATATTGGAGCTTCACTGCTCCTTTCTGCACCATATCCCTGGTATAGTGATACTTGATCTCAATATACTTTGACTTGTCATGGAACACTGGGTTCTCTAAAAACTTCACACAATTTTGGTTGTCACAATACATACAAGTAGCTTCCAACTAGAGATCAAATGAATTAGATAGTAGCTTCCTCAGCCATACTGCCTCACAACTAGCTGAACAAGATGTGACATACTCTGATTCAGTTGTACTCAGTACCACATAGGATTTATTCCTACTAAACCAAGAGATCACACCTGATCCCATATTGAAGCAACACCCTGAAGTGCTTTTCCTATCGATGGCACTGCCTACCCAATTTGAATCAACATAACCCTCCAAGTTAATCTTCTGATTCACCTCATACTTGAGCCCATAGTCAATTGTAACCCTCAGGTACCTCAGAATATGCTTTGCAGCAATCAAGTGAACATGTCTCGGATCTTTCAGGAACTGGCTCAAGGTGTTCACAACAAAGCAAATGTCTGGTCTCATGTTTGTTAGATACATCAAGGACCCAATCATTTGATGATACATCATAGCATCAACCATCTCTGGTGAAGAATCACTCAATAGCTTTAGGTTCGATGCCATAGGTGTGGTCATGGCCTTGCATTCCATCATCCCAAACCTCTTCAGGATCTCTACTACATACTTCGGTTGTCCAAGGGAGATTCCATCTACATTCTGCCACACCTCCATGCCTAGAAAATAGTGCATCAACACATAACAGGAGCATCACTAGTCTTCCACCTTCAACCTTGAAGCAAAGGTTGGAATCCACTTTACTCTCAGTAAAGCCTAGAGTCATCAGTAATCTATCCATCCTGTCATACCATGTTGAACCTCAAGATATTCAATAGTCACTCCCTCTAAAGCAAAGCATCATACTCCCTCTGTCTTCCATACTCTATGCATTGAAAACATTCTGTACCAGAGTGACAAGTAGCTTCCTATGCTACTAATATTCTATGTATCCATCTAGTGTATATACTTTCATCTTAAACCTTGTAGCAAAGGTTAAGATCTTCATCAATCTCATCAGGTATGTGTTTCAACTCCCACTGGCTGCAAATGTCTCTTCGTAGTCTATTCCTTCTTTTCGTGAGAAGCCTCATGCTACGAATATTGCATTGTATCCCACGATGTTTCCATCTACTGCATGATGGAACTATGAAATTCCCTTCACGTATCGATACTGCATCCTATACATCATTCTTCTTGAGCTGGTCTTCCCTTTCTTCTTGGTTACTTCTTCATTGCTTGAAGGTTCTGCATCAATAATTTCGCTGCATTCATCATATTATTCTTCATCTTGAACTGTCGTCACTTGATCTTTGGAACAAGTCTCATCCTTCTTTGCTTGTAGGTGATTATGTATGCAATCTTTCCTAGAAGTCAAATGCATTTGTATGGTTAGAAACATTTCATAAGGAATATTCATACTAGCAAATTATTATGCATAAATATATGATCATGCAACTATTTTAGCCAATACAACATTCATCCATAACTCACGGAAACTTTCTAGATGCCTTCCATCTCTACCAGGACAACATTGAGATTATGCACTAATCCAATATGTCAGCAAAGAGGTTTCATTCTAGATAAGCAGCAATGGAGAGTTGTATAGCACCATGAGCTACCTACCCATCACATGTATATTAGTATTATACTATCATTAATGCAAACATTCTATCATGCATAATACATTAACTGAATATAAACAAATGCATAACAACATCATGAAATGACAATTGAATACTTATCTTTATTTGTTTCGTGGGTAGACTCCTTCTTGAACCTTCAGCTTTATCATCTTCCTCATTCATAATAGCATTGTTTCTTATCCAAATGCTAAGATAGATAATATCTTCTTCAATATTTGAGCCCTTCGTATTCCTCATCGCTTGAGGGATCTTCTTTGGATGGTGAGATCTTGATCTTCAGTTTCTCCCATCTTCTCTTCTCTTATTATGAGTCGAGCTTCTTCTTCTTCCTAGAGTTTGCTGAAAGTAATCACTTCCTTCTGGCACACATTTATTGCATGAATGAATCCCATGATCCTGGGAGTCCATTCAAGGTGGCTATCACAACTTCTACATTCTCCACTTCTTCTACAGCTTCAAGTTGTTCTTTGATTTGAGAGACCCTTGTAAAGTATGACTGTATGGTCTCTGCATTCTAGATCTTCACATTCTTCAACTGGTTTCTTAAAGTCATATTCTGATTTATGTTCTTCCCTTCAAATAGCTTGGTCAAGGAATCAAACATCTTCGGTGTCTTTTAGAGAATACACTTGTGGTATAAGGTGATTCGTGATTGAATCAACAATGATCTTCTTGGCCTTTACCAAGTTCTTCTGGTGTAAGGCTTTTAGCCTCATCTCCCTCTGGAACTGGAAACTCTCCACTCATGTGGGTGTCCAATTCATTTTCTTCAGAGAGATCATATAATTCCATGCTTGGAGGTTATCAATTTCACCAAGCTTATCATCAAGCTGATGTGATAGATCACTTTGAAATGAGAACCTCAAATGAAAATAGCAAAAGATTAGATCTTACCGATTTGAGGTGTCCGTCCTAGTACCGGAGCTAGCTGATCTAGGGTTTGTCAGAGAAACCCTAATTTTCAAAAATTGGAATATTTCAGATCTGATTGGATAGAAATATATATCTCTTCAATTTTAGTTGTCCAATGTACTCCTTTTCTGAAAACAGTGGAGGGAAGCTCCCGAAACAGGAAGCCCTAGTTTTCCAATCTCTTCTGCAGAAATTCCTGTTACTGTTTCTATGGTATATCCAAAATTACTACTCCTATATGTTTGACAATTCTCTCTAAGGTAGAATCACATGTCCCTATTCCAACACCACATGTTTCATTAGAATTGGTTACACCAATTGGGACTTATGATCATTTTCCCAAGGTGACCTGTTACAGGTCTGTTCAAAATAGTGAAGTTGTACGGAATTCCATGTATCACGGTTTGATATTCTAGGTCTGAAACTAGGACCATAGAAATTATATTCCGTTCCCATTCTGGAACATCTTTAGACATTTCATTTGGACATTTGTAGCCCAAGATATAGCAATTCTCCTCAGGTGTCTTGTTTAGGAATGAATTCTGGAAGAGGCTAGAACCCTAACTTGGAGGGATCATATATCCTATAATATAGCGAATATGAGGCTTCATTTTGGACACAATATAAATACATATTGTATCTTCGTCCTGTGAAAGTTTCAGCTCCTGAGACTTCTCCAATGCCGAGATATATTGAATCTATCAAAACCTATCAGTTTTAGTATTTTAGGGTTTTTTCCATCTTGGGGTCAAACTAAGGTTTGACATTCCTGGAGTTATACCCAACCAAAAATCTCAACCCAGGTCTCTAAACTTAGATTTTGATGAGGAGAGAAATCCTATGCTGGGCTCACTCAAAAATTACTCTTCTGTAAGAATCCCTAATTTCCCATACCAAAAACTGAAAATGTCGGGAATCAAATTCCGCTTCGACAGAAAGATGCGCTCTTCAATGGAGAGTCATCTTAGTATACTTTTGTTGATGGATTATGGAGAGAGACCCAAAAATTAAGAATCCCTAGCTTCTACAGCTGCACAATGTATTCTTCTTAGGTTACCTCTGATACCATGTTATATTTTTATCATTCAAGCTAGCATTATGATATTAGGATCTTTAACTGAGAGAATAACATGCACAACAATAAAAACAAGAGACAAGAGACACAAAGAATTTTCCTTGGGGAAATCACAAAGGACAAAACCCTGCAACTTCCTCAAAGATAGAATCAGCACCAAAATTAAAACCCAAAAACATAAAGATGATCTCTCGACAGCAGTAGTCTCTCTCTTGTCCTAGTAACTTATCCTCTCACTCATGTGCCCCAATGAGTGAGTGTGTGTGTGATAAATATAGAGACTTTCTCTCTATTTATATTCTTTCGTTCACTTGAAACCCACTCCAACATGTCAGCCTCACTTAACAATTACTTACTAGAGCTGACATCTCTAGGAGTGTCTAATAACCCTAGTGCCCCACAACTTGTGGGGACTTTACCTCCTCCAACCAACAAGGAGGTTTATCCTTAACACAATGGTGGGGACTATTGCCCCGACTTATAATGACTCACCTAGGGTCGACTTCTCTAGGATATTCTAATAACCCTAGGGCCCCACAACTATGGGGACTTTAACCCTTGAACAATAGGAGGGTTACCCACAATGACTTTACATGACTTGTTTACATTATTGAATCTCCTGATAGGAACATCGAGGCATGACATGACTCAAATACATTACAGACACTTCCCAGAATAAACATCGGGGTACAATACGTAAGATATACAAGTGAATACATTCCGAAGTTACAATTACATCGACATCAATAATCATCAGTATAAAAACACTGAAACCACATCTTTCCCACTAACTATTTTAGAGCAGTATCTTGGTGAGTTCTCTGGTAGATCCATTCGGGAATTTTGGCTAACTTACTGACCCTTTCAAGTCAACAATCCTAGCTAGCTAGATGGATCTTCCTAGGGACCAAAAATTATTGTTATGGCTTACTAACCCACTTGGGTTAAATCGTTATATCCATACATACTAATCCCCCTAGGACCAATAGGCCTCGTCTGACTTACTAACCCTTTTGGGTCAACAATCCTAGCTAGACTTACCCTACTCTAGGCTGAGCTACCACCATTGCATACTTCTACCATCTATCGTCACTCCCTATCGAGAGAGAGGTCCTTTTGGACTACTCCAATCTAGTCTCAAAAGTATTCAAACTTTACACAAGACAGAGGCTTAGTCAACACATATGCCACTTGTTCCTCTGTAGGAACATACTTGAGATTTATAGCTCCCTTCTGAACCATATCCTGGATGTAATGATATCTAACTTCGATATGTTTCATCTTGTCATGAAATGCCAAGTTTCTGTCATCTTAATACAACTCATATTATCACAAAGCCTATCAGTAATAACTATCTCCACATCAAATAAACCTACCAACATCTTGCGCATCCATAGTGCTTTGCTACAAGTTGAACATGTTGCAATGTATTCAACTTTTTTCCGTGCTAAGTGAAATATTGGTATGCTTTCTACTGAACCATGATATCATGCTTGATCCCAAACTAAAACAACATCTTGAAGTTCTCTTTCTATCTTCAACACTTCCTTCCCAATCTGAATCTGTAAATCCATGTAATCTGCTCTCACCATTTGATGCATATCTCAAACCATAGTCTAAAGGCCCCTTTAGATATCTCATCACATGGTTTTCTCCAACTAGGTGAATATGTTTGGGATTCACAATATATTGACTTAGAGTTTTTACAATAAAACATATATCAGGTCTTGTATTGGTTAATTACATCAGAGAACCAATAATATGTTTGTATAGGGTGGCATAGACTGCTTATGAAGTTTCATCATTCAATAGCTTCAAATTTTTGTCATCGGAGTAGTATGATAGGATTTCAATCTATCATCCCAAACAATTTTAGGATTTCTACTGCATATTTTCCTTTGTTTAGGAAAATATCGTGGTCTCGATACTGCCATACTTCAAGGCCTATAAAATAGTGCATCATTCCAAGGTCTTTCATCTCAAATTCTGTAGCAAGCTTATTCATAGGTTCGTTGATGGGATTATCTTCACCTGTTCAGAATATATCATCTACATATAGTAGCAATATCATAAGTTCATCACCCTCAACTTTATAGTAGATGTTGGAATTTCCTTTACTCTTGGTAAATCATAAACTCATCAGGAATCCGCCAATTCTTCCATACGATTCTCTATAGTGCTTTCTTTAACCCATACAATGCCTTCTTGAGTTTGCATGCATGAGTTTCCTAATCATTAGTCTCAAAACCTTGTGATTGTTAGATATATACTTTTTCTTCTATCAAACCATTTAGAAAAGTTGTCTTTACATCCATATGATGTAACTTCCACTTCATATTGGATGCCAAGGAAAGAATGGTTCTTATTGAGGTATACCTAGCCACTAGTGCAAAGGTTTCCTCATAGTAAATTTCTTCCTTGTGGGAGAATCCGCGAGATACGAATCTTGCATTGTACTTTTCTATACTACCATCTGCTGAGTGTTTTGTTTTGAAGATCCATTTCAAGGATACCATTGACTTGTCTTTCAGTATTGGTACTATTTCCCATACATCATTCTTTATAATGGATTGGTATTCCTCAATCATTGCATCAACCCATTCTTTCTGCTTTGTTGCTTCTTCAAAACATGTTGGTTCTGTATCAATGAGACCACGCATCAAAGCTACATATCTAGGGGATGGATTTGGCTTCTTTCTTTCTCTGATGGTTCCTTCTGGGACACCATGTCTTTTTTCTTCTTCGATTACTTCATGAGACTGGGCAAGTATTCTCTTTTTTGAGATCATTTCACAAGGAAATTATTCAAGTATATGAGGTTCCATTATGCCATGATCCTCATGCATCTGATATTCTATTTAGGACCTTCTGTAGCTCTAGGAGTTCCATGCTCCTCTTCATATTTCTTGTCTTTCTTTGATTTTTATGAAGGTTGTAGCTTCGTCAAAGGTCACATCTCTACTTAATTAAATTTGACGATATCTTGGGATATAGATTCAATAATATTTTGATTGCTCATTATATCCTACAAACATACCCTTGTTTCCTGAAGGACGTGACTTTTATCTTTTATCCTTGGGAATGTGTATGTATATTGGACAACCAAATATCTTTAGGTGACTTACTTCAGGATTTTCTCCAGTAAACATCTCTTCTGGAGTTTTTTTCCTAAGGGTATTGTGGGATATTCTATTATGTACATATGTTGTTGTTCTGGTTGCTTCTTCCCATAGGTACATAGGTAGATCTTGATCATGTATCATAGATTTCATAACTTCCATGATAGATCTATTCTTTCTTTCTGCCACACCATTTTGTTGTGGATTATAGGGAATGGCAAGCTCGCTCTTAATCTTGGCTTCTTTGCAGTATTAATTGAATTCACTTGATGTGAATTCTCCTCCATTATCTGATCTTAAGATATTGATCCTCTTTTTAGAGAGATTTTCTAACAGGTCCTTAAACTCTTTGAATCTTTCAAACACTTCATCTTTCTTCTTTAGGAAATATATCCAAGTTTTGTGGGAGTAGTCATCAATAAAGGAAGCATAGTAAACATACCCGCTTAATGAAGAAATTTGCATTGGCCTGCATATATCTGAATGAATAATATGTAAGATTCCTTTTGCTTTGATTTCACTATTTGGATAAGGGTTCTTAGTATTCTTTCCTTGTGCACATCCTTTGCACACTCCTTCATGATCTATTTGAATCTATGGTAAACTAGTTACAACCTTGATCACAATTGGAAATGCTTTGTAATGTATATGAGCAAGTCTTTAGTGCCATAGATCACATGGGATTATGGTACTAGTCATCAATGTTGAATATACACGTCCCTTCAATCTGTAGAGTCCTCCTTCAACTCCAATTACTACTTCATCATATATAGTTTTTCCTTTTTTCCACATGGGGACTTCTCCATCCACAAAAGAAACTATGAACCCTTTCTTATCTAAGTTTGAGATAGAAATAAGATTCTTCTTTAGTCCTAGGACATACAAGACATCCTTCATCTTCATGGAATTTCCAGAGTCCAACTTGTAGGAGGATTCTCCCATTCCTTTTATGGAATATTGGTAATCATCTCCAAGCATTACTTGTGTGGGGACTCCTTTTGTACAAGACTTTAGAGTGAGTCCTTGTAACCTATCATGTGCTTGTAGGCACCACTATCTACTAGCCAGGTGTCATTTCCTGGTGAGTCTAATCCTAATACTGCATAGATCAAGACATATTCTTCACAAGAATCTTCATTTTCCTTAGTTCTTTCCTCATCTTCTCAATCAATGTCTTCAGCAGCATGGGCCTGGAATATTTTATTTTTCTTGATTCATTCTACTTTCATGGGACATTTTATAGCAATGTGTCCCACCTTATGACAAGTGAAGCATTCATAATTGAGAAATATTTCTTGGGCTTCTTAAACCCTTAAGTCCTTTTGGGAGGATGGTCATAACTCTTTCTCTTATTCTTTCCTTTGGTATGAACTGCCAAATCTTGATCCTCATTTTTGTTTAGATTCTCTTCTCTAGCTATTATTCTTTCTTTTTATTGCACACATTCTTCCCATAACTATTGGAACTTTGTTAGTCTTCTTCTTGAACCGATTCCTCTGATAAAGGATTCTCAATCTCTTGGAAGACCATTCAAGGTGGTCATTACAATTTTTGCTTCTTCAACCATATCACCAATGGAATCCAATGTATCCTTGATTTGAACTACTCTTGTAAAATATGATTGCATGGTTTCTGACTTTTGAGCCTTTACACTTTTAAAGTGATTCCTTAAGACATCTTTATATTGATGTTTCTTCCTTCAAATACGCCATATAGAGAATCAAACATTTCTTTTGGTGTTCTCCATGACGACACTTGAGGAATCAAGTTATGTTTGATGGAGTCATCTATGATCCTCTAAGCCTTAATCATATCCTTATTGTATTTGGACTTAGCTTCAGCTTCTTTTGGTTCTGCAACTTCCTCCTTTATAAATCCTTCTAGATCATTTTATTCTAGGATGAGCATGATCTGATATTTCCATGCTCTGAAGTTTTCAGCACCTTCAAGATTCTCATATAGCTTGGTACTCTTTGTCATCTTTGAGAATAATGAGAACTTCAAATGGAATTAGGAGTAGTAGTACTTACTTGATAAATACAACTTCTGGATGACCTCCTTCGGCATGACCTAGGGTTTGATGTAGAAACCCCAATTTTCCAGTTGGGATCACTGGTAGGGCTGAGTGATGGAAAATATGCACCTCCCCGAGGAGAGCTAGACTATATCTTGTTTTTTCTGAGATTGATGATGGAATCTCGGGAAAAATGAAGCCCTAGTTCTTCCTGGTAGTAGTGATTGGTCCAAAACTGAAACTTCTTGGAATTCAATTATGTTTCCACAAAAAGATGTGCCCTTATAAGGAGATTTGAGTGAGCCCTCTTTTCTAGTTGATCTGTCAAGGGATTTGTTCAGAGTAACAAACCCTAGTTGTACAGTGTCTCCTTTCAGGGTGGCTTTGATACCATGTTAAGTTTTCTTAATTGCTTAGACGATATCTTAAAACAATTTTCACTGGTAGGATCACTAGAAGAAAAACAAGCATCGAAATATGAAGAACACAAAGATTTTCCTTGGCAAAACCACAAGGGAGAAACCCCACAAAAATTCTTCAGTATAGAACTCAACTAGAGCAGTGTAAAACCCAGACAACTACTTCTCTCTTCTTTCTAGCGCACTTGTTCTTCTTTCTCTCGCAAAATTGCTTGAGTGAGTGTGTACAAATGAAGGCGATCACCTCCCTATTTATATTTGTCACTTGACCTATCCTAGGACCTAACAGGGTCGACGTGTCTAACTGACATGGCTGACTTTTCTAGAAAGACACCAAAAATAACATTTATTATAATGACACTTCGGTACTATCGACCTGACTTACATCTGGAGGTTTACATTGATTCTTTCAATGACTCTGACATGGCCAAACTCATCTCCTAATGGATGAATACAATCAATACATATAGAATATCTTCCAGAGTTACAATACTTTAACACACTGAACAACTCAATAACACAAATTTGATCCAACATATCAACATTCTTCCATTGGAAAACTTCCATCACTCTAGTAATACCCTACCTGCATCTAGTGTAATGAGGGCCAAGGGAATATGAGTGTGCTTCACATTCAAACAAAATGTGTGTAAGTGCCCTTTTTAGCTATGGGTACATACCATATGTTTTGTTCGATTTAATGTCATCCTCCACTTAACATTGCATGACGCATTTTAGCTCATGCCACCATTTGATATATCAAACTTTGAATAAGCCAGGAAATATAAACTATGGGATTGGAGGTATAAATATCCCACATTTTTTTAGATTTTTCCTACCTCCAATCATTAAGGATCATTTTCCCATTGATCTACTTGTTGGTTTAAAGTTCTAAAAACATGATAATAGCTTAGTAATTCAAATATTTGGCCTTCTCCTCGGTTCTTTATATAAGTCGAATCAGGTTATCATCCACTGGGATATATAATTACTCATATGAAAATGATGAGAGAAGGGTCTCCCACAATTATCATTTGTTGTATTCGTGTAAAATCAATGATGTTTATCCCTTGATATTGGTCCAAAGCATATGTTTGTGTTGGGTCACGTATTTTTCCATATTTTCATCACCTATGGAAATATATTTCATCCCTCTTCTTCATATTATTATCCATTTATCATTCCATTTTCCATCCATTTGCTGTAACTTCCCGTAAAATACCATATTACTTCTATTGATGCTTTAGTGGTTAATCATGATTATTTTCCTTTATTTTTAATGAATTAAATATTATTATGCATATTTTTATTGATGATGGTTCAAGGAGTGATTTTCCATATTAACAGTAGCAACACTCATGGTTCAAGCCTTCAGCTCATGATCAAACATCCTTAACCAAAAACGCATTCTAGACAAGAACACCTTGATTCGCGTCTTGATTTACAGGCATATGGAAAAGAATCTCAAAAATATGGGACATGGGTTTTGTGAAAAACGTCCTCATTTACGAATATTTTAAGGAAATCAACAAACAAAGCTATAGTTTGAGATATACTAGTGGTTCTTTGAGAGGGTATTTTCTAGATTTGCAGTTATGGCCGGTTTTCCAAATTAGTAAATTTGTTGAAACGAATCAAGTTGGGGATTCGGTTTCTCATTCTCTTGAGAGAATTTTATGTATAAATATATAATCAATCTCATGAGAGGAGGAAGAGGGAAATCAATGTTATGTTGTAGGATTTGATCTAGACTTTGTTGTAATGATTTCATTATGATAATACATGCTGGTAGTTTCTTAATTCTGGAGTTGTAGACTTTAATTATGGAGATCCAACTCCGTTCAATGGAGGAAGGGATCTCTTCCCTGAGTAGATGTTGATAGTGTTGATTGTAAGTGTGTTATTTTGTAGTTTTGTTTATTATTTAGTTCATTCTTTCATTCATTAGATTTATCATATGTTTTTATTACTCAGTTCATGCTTTCATTCATTAGATTTATCACAGTTGTTTTCTTGTTTATTCATTTTGATAGATCATTGGCCAACATAGCACTTATTTTAGATTCATGCAATTAGATATTGCTTCATAAAGAGTTGTTTTTGTTTTAAGTTAGATTTATAGTGTGATTTTATGAATAGGTTTGAGGTTTGATTTATTTTCAAGAAGGTGTGATCTAGTTTACAAAGAGTTACGATTTCATACCAATAGATAATAGTGTCAGGTAGAAATTGTGCTTGTGTCGTTTTTGCACGATAGATTTGAAATAAAATACTTCCTCGCGTTGATAATTTATGTTATAGAAGTTCAGTTGTTTAATTAATTAGACAATTAATCCAACCAACATTTTGGCGCCATTGCTGGGGATGTTATCAATGGTGCAAAAGTACATCTGACATTGTTTTCTAGTTGCATTGTTAAAGTGGGGCATGTAGGTTGCATGATTACTTTTCAGTTTATTGGATTTGATTTGAGTGTGCTTTTTCTTTTTTCTTTGCATTTAGTTTTATTTCATTTTCAACCTTTGGAGTGTAAATCTTATCATTCCCCTTAATGGTGTTGTAAGCACCACCCATTATACTAACAAGTTGACAAGAACATTTGAATCAGAAGCCTCCAGATAGCACATGAAGAATCTAATGAAGAGATGGTAGCTAAGAAATATGTAGAAGTTGTTACCTTCGAATTTCCCATCAAAGATTCAGGAAAAGTGCCACCAACGGTTTGGAAAATGAAGACCCTGATGTATTTTTATTTCAATTCGAAGTACTTTGTAGAGGTTATGGTTATCATGCTAATGATCAAAAGTTGAATGGGTTTCCCCTTACTCTGAAAGGAACAGCCCTTCGATGGTTCATGATCCTCAATGGGAATTGTATACAAACTCGGGAAGACATGAAACATGTATTATTGAAAAGGTACCAAGATTATTGCAGGGTCAATGAAGACATCTTAGAAATGACACAAGGAGAAGAAGAGAGTCTTGAGGAATACATGGAATGCTTCCAATATACCCTCCAAATATCTAAACAAATGAAACTAGGGAAGGAGACCCTGAAAACACTCCTACTTAAAGGAATCCAAGATGAATATTTAGAAGTCTTAAATCCGATGGGAACATGTAATGTATTTCAGTTAGCGTATGATGATATTTGCGAGTTATGTAGAAGGTATTCAAGAGGAAACTTCATTACTGGTAAAAATTATAGTAATCCTTCTTTTCAATCTTTTCAATCTGCTGCAAGAACAAGAGTTATAGGAGCTGAAACCAACAATCTATCTGAAATTCCAAAATTTGATTCACAATTGGTTGTTTTACAGGTTAAGGAAAAGTAGGAGGAAATAAGAGAAGCAAGGGATTTCCCTTTGGATAGTATTAAAAGTTGTGGTATATGTGACTTGAATAATTCCATGGATGGTTACCCCTCCATACCCTAGATGAAATAAACATATCAAAGAGATCTAGGAGTTGCATCCAACTCATTGCAAGAGTCATGTCAACCATGGCCTACATGTATGTTTCAAAACTCTATCCCTTTATTTCCTTACTTTCATACTCAGTAATTGAATACTCTTCCACCATGGAAATTGTTGCAACCTCAATTTAAATATTACATACCCTATCCACAAGGTTGGAATGGCCTATTTTATGATCACATGGCCACTCTCCCTCATGTTGCAGCACTGCACAACTTGGTCCTTCAATATCAACCTCACAAACCAACCCTCTACATCAGTCACATCTATATTCTCATCAAACTCCTTGGTATCCAACACAATTTTCTGGCCAATCCACCCTCCACCCTAACCATAATAAAGCAGTACAGTATGTTTATAGTGCTGAACTGCAAAATTGTCTTACATTTCCCTCTTTTTCCACCCCACCTACACCGCTACAAAAATACTATGCGTTGTTGCAGTAAATGCATACAAGGCCTGAACATGTTTTAAATCCAAGACTTGGAAGTGAAGTTTCTTATGATCATCAACAAGTTAACAAGAACAACAAATTTGATGAAGAACATACATTGGAACCAATAGCATCATTCACATCATTAGATATGAATCTCTTATGCATTGAGGAAGATTAGTTTACTAAGGAGCTTCATGGTGTAACATCCATGAGAAATCAAGGAAACAAATACTATATTGAAGCTTGGTTTCAATCTGTCATCAGTCTGCAGCATCATTCCATACTTCACCAATTCTTGGCACCATCATTTCAAGGGAAGTTGATCTCTCATATCCTAGCATTCATAAAGTTATATATTTTTGTTGGGAGTATGAGCATACTCGAGTCAATTCTTCGAAAGTGGATCCATTCGAAATATGCATACACTTGAACAATTTTTATATTTCCAAGTAGAATAGGGTAGGATAGAATAACAGAATAAAACCATGATTTTGCTTTTTTAATTTTTATTTTTGAATAAGTATGCTCTCTTCCCACGCCTTGTTGCGATCTGGAAGATCAGAAAGTAGAAACATAAGGAATGGGTATGAGATGTTTTCAAGAATGCTTTGGAATTGTTGACTATTTGAACAAAATTCTTAAATCATTTTTGTCTTCAATGTTCAAAATTTAATTTGTCTCTATTTGTTACAAAAAAAACAAACTTTCTTGAAAACAAAATTACAGTAATTAGGGAAGGTGAATGAAGGATCCACAAGAAAATGATCCAGCGATTATGGAACCCTGCAAGACCTAGCTGTGACTGTCAGCTGTAACAGTGAGCTGCAACACCCAGCTGTGACTGTCAACTGTAACAGTGACCTGCAACACCCAGCTATGACTGTCCTGTACGTGAAAATTTATGATTTTGAGATACGTGTGTGTTGCACATCATGGTATGTATTTAGTTTTCATTTATATATAACACATCCATAAAATTACACAGTCTTTATTTCAACATTATATCATTTTTTTAAGAGTTGTAACTGCAGCTGCAACGGAATATGCAAGTCAATCTAGGTACTCAATGATTGAAATTTTTGGTATGGGTGTGTGATATATTTAAATTTAAATCATTAAAAACATTCACACCTATTCTGGTCACTTTTTGGGAGCCATATTTTTTTTTTTGAGATTTCTGTGGCATTTTGACTTGAAATTTTTACTAAAACACAGTCGTGACAATCCTTTTTTGGGAGACCAAATAGACTTATTTTTAAAACCTGTTTACATCCCAAGTATCCATTTGAATCTATTTTCAAAAACAATTTGAATTTTTAAGATTGGGCATCAAACGAAAATTTCATGGTCAAAATACTAACGGGGTGTCAAGTAGGAAGCTTAGGAACAGAGCCGGGACAGTCACTTTTTGGATGCGTTATTGGAAATATATTGAAAACCTATTTCATTGGTATATTCTCTTATGAATATGGTTTACAACGCAATTTGAATCACTCAATTCCGATATCATATGCAAATTTTATGAGCAAAATATCGAATTCCTATCACAAATCATCATTTCTAAAACTTAGTTTCCTAGACTGTTCATTGGCCTATTTGACCCAGCAATTATTATTGGATGAAAAAATTGTTTCTAATGGAGATACCTACATGAATCTACTTTCTTCTCCAATTGGAGTTTGTTATCACTCCAGAAAACTCCTCTAGGTTGTAGCTCGAGGATGCTTGGTAACTTAAATGTTTTTATGGTTTTTCTATCTGGATCAAGTCAGGTGACCCACAGGACCTCACACTCTCAAGACATGCATGAAAATCAATCAAGGATAATGCTTCTAACTACCACTATTCATAGGTTTGATAATAAGGTGAAATGATGGAGAACTTATCATGCTGGCAGATTCATACATAAGACAGTTATATATAAATGGCTAATCATAACAAGGAAGGTGCTTGCAATTCAAATCATCAATATATAGATAGAATGATAGCTATCAGACATTAAGTAACATGAATAAACCTAAATAACACATTCAAGCATAAGCACAGAACATAAAAGAAATGGAAGATGCACATATGATAGAAAAAGAACTTATATTAGGTCATGAGCAATATGAGAAGCTTGATAATAGTAATGGTCTATAGGTCCTCGAAGTCGAACGTTTTCTTCAAAATAATTCTTAGGCTTTATAGCCTTTACAAAAATATTGAGATCCTGAAAAATTGGATCTGTTTTACTAAAAATAGATAAAATTAATGTTTTTTGCAAAATTAGGTCAGAAACCCTAATTTAACTACTAGTCTATCTAATGCTAACTCTTGTTTACTCATTAAACTTTTTGATGATTGTAGTGAGAAATGAAGTATAGTTTTAACCTATCATATGATAGATAAGCCACTATTGGTGAAAAATAGGTAGGGTTTGTGACCCTTTTCTCCATGGTTGTATCCTCAAAACTGGAACAAACTTCTCCCCATGGTGTTTTCCAACAAATTTCAGCTTTACATTTCATCCTTGAGGTAGTTGTACTTGCCAAAACTGGTTCTGCATGCCAAAACATCTTTTTGCACCCTTTTCTACTTTCAGTGGTTAAGGAGGCAGAATCCCGGGTCTATTAGCTGCTGAAATCTTTGCTTTCGGTGGCTAATGAACAGCTGCTACGTTTTCCTAAGCCACTGAAAGCTCTGTTTTCTACAAAATTTTATTTAGCCTTTAAATCAGAATTTTACACTTTAATCCTATCCTTAGTGGTACTTTCTCAACTTGCATAAGATTTGGAATATCAGCAATATCATGGGCTACCTCCTAATTCTGAAGGCTAATAGCTGCCTTTGCTAGGGTATCCAACGCAAGGTGTGTTCTAGGGTTTGAATCTTTCTTCTACATCCTTGACCTTCTTATCATCCTGTAGAGCCTAGATTTATCCTTCATCAATCTCATATATCTTCAACCTGTATAATAGAAACATCATGGGATGCCTTCGGATCCTGCAAGCTTGTTGTTGCCTCTGCTAGGGTTTCCAACGCAAGATGTGTTTTAGGGTTAGGGTTTAGATTTTCCTTCTAAGACCTCTAGTTCATGTATTTTACCTAATAGTCGGTTGATTCTCTAGGACCTAGGTTTGATATTTTAACTCTTCAACCTCTGCATCAAATATTCATGGACTGATAGATGAGGTCGAAAATGCCACCTGAAGGACTGACAGGTCATCTTTTGCCCTAAAACTTTGGCCAAACTGCTGAAAATTGGGGCTCAAATATGGATTTGGTCCTTCAAATATGTGGCACCTATGTATAAACTGAAAGAGGCTTTTGTATATTGGTTTATTTTGAGAAAAAACCTCCCTCAAGTTTTTGGAATTCGTTTTAATTTTCCCGGGACCTGGATTTCAAAAACATGTGTCAAACAGGAAATTCTGAGATCCAAAAATTAGGTCTCAGAGATGGATTTGATTCTCCCTATATGAAACACTTGTATGGAAATTGAGAGATGTTATTATTATCTGACTTGTTAGGAACACAAACCTCCAATAATTTCAAAAAATTATTCTCTATTCGCTCAGAATAACCATTTAAAAAAATTACTTTTCATAGTAAAACGCCACTTTCAGTGGCTTGGAGCTCCCTAAAATTTCAGTCTTAGCTGTCAAAAGCAGGGATTTCAGTGGCTAATGAACCATTGGTATGTTCTCTTAAGCCACCGAAAGTCTCTTTTGAAAAAATTTGATCAATAGGCTTTCGGTGGTTAACGTGGTCCTGAGCCGAAGCTGTTAGCTGCTGAAAGCTGGCTTTTCGATGGCTAATGAACTGTCGAAAAGTTCGCCTAAGCCACCAAAAGCTAAAATTTCAAATTTTCTTGAAAAATAGAGCACCAGCTATTCAAACTTCATTAATCATATATAAAATATCATAATGCATCTTGAAATCCTCATCATTGAGCAAAAATAAATTTTCTGAGTTTGACTGAGTGAAAACTAATTTATTTAGGAGATAATAGAATCACACTATCCGTTATTAAAATAAAACTTTAATCCTAAAACCATGACTGTTGGTCTAGTCCAGAATTTGAAAAACACCTTGTCATGCAGGCTGTTACTAAGCAATTTGGAATATCTTTACATAAAATTTTAAAAACTTGTTTCTAAGGGAGATAGATCTATAAATTTACTTTCATTTGACTTTGGAATCACGCAAATTGGATGAGGAACGAAGAATTTATGATCGAAACACTGTTAGTGAGTATAATTTGTCATTGTTCTCCCACAGGTATAAAATTAATGCTTCATTCATTTTTTTCTTGGATTTGTTTTATAAGTAATTGCTTCTTGTTTTTTTCATAATTTTTGGGTTAAGAGAGACCAATCACCTCTCTTATTCCATCATCTCATGTTTTATTGCAGGCAAGTGCTAGGTTTTTGCAGGTCCTTGGAAGAAGAAGGTCAATGCATGCATGAGTGACTCTTGAAGACTTTTTTATCAATTTTCAAATGGATTGAACAACATAAAATAGATAGATTCATGTGAAAACCATACAGAGACCAATGTTCCATAAGTCAAGTCCCATTGTTACATGCCAAGAATCCTTTTAAGACGACATTAATCTCCTCACACTTGTCATACCAATGGATACCGAAAGAAACCTCTCAAGAAGCCAATTGTTCTATGCTAGAT
Organism: Pseudotsuga menziesii; assembly: GCA_001517045.1. Lineage (NCBI taxonomy): Eukaryota > Viridiplantae > Streptophyta > Pinopsida > Pinales > Pinaceae > Pseudotsuga > Pseudotsuga menziesii. The sequence continues at coordinate 680,189 of LPNX010317687.1, read as the reverse complement.
TCATTGACCCTCCTCATTTCAAAACCCTAAAAATCCATTCATGTCGTAGTCCCATTTTCCACTGCTTATGTAGTCAACCTTAACCTTTTTATTAGCCATCACTACTACATCACGACTTCACATATACTTTCCACTTTTGAATTTCATGTTGGTTCTATTTTTTACTATGATTCTTCACAATCATTTATTTTGTACTCATGTTGGATGATGTGGAATTCATTAAGGTCCAACTTCCAATGGTATTGTCCCATCGACTCCAACACATCATCTCAGATCGAGATTATAGTTTTTTTAGTGCCCTGGGATCTGCATGAATCAATGGCAGATTTCCTTGTTGTTAGTCATGGGGATTCATCAATGCCTCTTTATTGACAAATCTTGAAGGTGACTTGACTCTAGCACATTCATTCGTAGCTCTCAATATGCACTAAGGTACTTTAGAGCTCACTGTCATCAAAGTTAAGTTGCTTCACATTGATTAACGACATAGATTAATGGTCATTAATCCAATGATTTATTTCGATGCTTGACCTCAGCACATTCATTCGCATGGTAAGAATTGTACCTTGGTTTTGCAGCAACTGAATATTATGTGATCTAATGGTTTCAACAGTGAATTTGTTGCCACCTTTCACACACCTGGGTCATGTGGCAGAAATATTCAAGCCACTTGGTGTGTCCTTGGGGGCAAGTCTCGAGTCAAGGCTGTCACCTTGTTCTTGACTCCTCCGTTTAGGCTCAATTCCTAACGAAGCCAAGAGGGGTAGACCCTATTAAGTTACTAAGGCTAATTACTTAGTATGGTGATGTTAAACTGAATGAATTACTTAGGAGTTTGAAATTTAACCAAAAACAACCATAGATGACAAGATACAAAATGAGTGCACGAAAGCACAATGCTGAGACACAATATATATATATATATATATATAGCAAGAAAATAACTAGTGCCTTAAAATGGAGTCAAAATAAAATCAATGTACTTGCATGTGCTTGGAGTGAATGTTTTGCAATTGCCTCTTGGTACGTTTTAAGTTAATGTGAAATATGAGTTGATTAAAATTAGGCGAAGGGGTGGACTCCAGATATACCCGAGAGTACTTGGAGTATGTCCAAAACTAAACCTTCACAGCTACCCACAAGGAATATGTGGGATGAATGGAGTCTCTGGGGCTATTGTTCATAACGCACCCATTAAGGTGTGACAGAGATCGGTGCCCCGAGGTCACTTTTCAGAAGTTCCCTCTTCCTTTGGGTATTTTGCCACCGTAATGGTTTGATCTAGGTGTTGGATTTTCACCTGATGGTTTGTCAATTTGGGAGAGTGAATACTAATTATACTAGTCACTCAAGTGATTTTGATACAGCTTGACTGATCGGATGAACCGCAGACAAGTGCATAGCATACACACCAGAGTCTTGTCAATTTTAGTAAATTTTGAGATGAATGTTCTTGTTAAAAAGAAAACCCTCCAGGAACCTCTTTCGGTCCAAGTGGACCTCAATCAGGGAATCAAGGAGGGGTTGATTTTATTATGGTTACTGAAACAAATTATGCTAGCAAATGAAACATAAAAATATGAGCAAACCAAAATTTTCTAATTAGACTACCACGAACCTTTCTTCACCTTTCGGCTCAAAAGGAGGCTCGTGGGGTAAGTATTAAAGTTACTATGAAACCAATAGAAATGGAATATGGAATTGAATTTAAATCAAAGTATACTACCCTGTATATTAATACTATGCTAGATTGAAAAAGGATGAACGAAAGCAAAAAATGGCATGGACGCAAATCCCCCTAGGGGGGATGGGGAATGGGCTCAAAAGAGCCTATTCAAAAATTATTTTTATTACCAGTGGTTACAATATCAGAAAAATGATCTGATTCCTCTTGATTCTTATATAGAATGAAATCAAGAGCTTACAAAGTGCGAAAATTAAATATTTCAGTAAAAAAGGGAGACCCCTGGGGGGATTCAGAGGCCCAAAAGTCACTTTCGAGCAGCAGATCCTCCTTTTTTCTGTTATTACTACTAAAAACCAGCAATATTATTATACTGAAATATGCCCAAAAGCACTCTGAAAGTACCTTTGGGTCAGCTTACTTTTAACCAAAAAATGCTAAGTAAAAACTAGTTAAAAAAGGTAAAAAAGGAACCAAGGAAAGCAAGCTTTCCTTGGGATCTTGGATTTATTTTTAGGCAGCCAATATTATTTGCACTGATTGCTAGATTTATATTTTATAACATAAAACGGAAATCTAATGCATGCAAGCTACAAATTTTCTTTAAAATTCCATGCAAAAAGGACGATTTCCCTAAAGCTAGATCTAGAATACTTATGAAACCTTTTAAGAGAAAGATCTAGATTATGGGATTTGAGAAGATATATCTATGTTAAATTTACTTTTAATTTGATAGATCTAAACAATATCAAAGTTATGAACAAAGTAACCAGGTAAAAGAGTTGATTTTGAGGGAGGAAGAGGAGGAGAGAAATGCTGGTATCCTTGAAGATCCACAGTGGAGATTTCAGGTGGAATGTCGAGGGACTATGCCTTTGGAAGGTTTTGGAGAGAGTGAAGAAGCAAACTAGATCAAAAGCCTCTCCAATCTAGGAACCTGCAGCTCAGCTGAAATAAAAAAAACTTGTCGAAAAACTTGTGAGATCCTATTAGTACATACACAGAGATTCAGAATAACATGCATATAAGCTTATAGAACATGCTGAATCTAGATCTCTAAACATGCATCAAAGGAAATATATGGCCAATAAACTTATTGAAAAGCACCTTTCCTATCAAGATTATAATAAGCTTATTATCAATCTTAGCAATGAATCCACAAGCAATTAGCAAATTATGAACACAGATACAAGTTACCTCAGTAAAAAATGGCAATGATCATCCACACATACAATGGCACAACATTGTCTTGCCTCCAAAGCTTCTCTTTATTTCAAATGAACAGTAACAATAGTACAATAGCAGCAGTACCTCAATCCCAGTTCTAACTAGCTTGGAAGAGGAGGCTTATGCTTGGATATATACAAAAACTAGGAGATATAGCCCAGGGGGCACAAATCCCAAGGAGATAGACCAAATCAGTTAATGGAGAGTCAATCAAGGAAGATTTGAAGCTAAACTGAGCCAGATCTGAGTCTCACTGAGTGCAATTGTCAATCGGAGAGTTGATCTGACTGACACCTCAACCTGTTGACTAAAGCATCCACCAAAACTCATCCAGATGAGACAAAACGTGTGGAGGAGAGAGGGAGGGAAAAATTCCCCATAAAGGATGCTGAAGAAGAACTCTGGATCTGATTTAATCACCTCCTTCAGTCAAGGATTTGTCAGATCCAGTCAATCTGGTTCAAATCTGATTGATTTCAATCAAATCGGCTCAGAATCCACTGATCTATGATTCTGGATTTGCTCCATTATTCATCAATTTATTAATTAAAATAACCAATAATTGATTTTTGGGGCTTTCTAACCTGAGTGATGGAAAATCACTCAAAACTAGGAAATAGTGGGTCCATGGGTTTACATGGTTCTCTTAGCTTGAAAATGAGCACCTACATGACTGAAACTGATTATTTGCCCAACTTTTATTACAAAATCAATTTTTCCAATTAAACTATTAAAAAATAGCTTAAGTTTTGGAAAAATTAAATTTTAATAAAAAACACTGAAAAAATTAAAAAATTAAAAAAGTTGAAAAAACCTAGGGGGACGTAGACATGTTCATATGACTCGACCATGATGCCTAGCATGTTTATACATTGACACATAGACTCTAATAACCTCAATAGGCCTAAATGCCAAGCCGACCACCCCAACTTTGGAGGTATAGAGTGAAAAACTCAAAAATTATCAGTCGTTTATTCAACAACCAATAATAACCAAAGGAAAAAAAACACCCTAGGATGATCAGATTGACAAATAAAGTCTAAGAGACCGAGTATTTTACAGACACTATCATGCTAGAACATTTATTACAATTCCCCCATGGGGTATGAACATGTGATATAGTATAACAAAGCTTCCCAGAAGTAAGACTGAATGTCTTCTGAAGTCCGAACAAGTTATCCTTGTCCAGTTCACCATGCTCACTTGATAAAAAACCACTAATTACGACTTAGGTGGTAACAGACTTCTAGCATCATTTGTTTCAGTAGTTTTGCAATTCCTTTCCATTTTCTTCTAGTAGTTAGCAGTCTTACATGCAATTAGTACAACACAATTTGGATTAGATTCCACGATTCCACCTCATTTAGTTTTAACTCTCAGCTACATTTCTCTCAGCAACAGTTTGTCCTACATAAGATCCAGTAGACATCAGTCCATCCATGCCAATCAAAGATTCAATAGAGGTAAAAATTGAGGTAAAATAACATGAGTTTATTTATTTATTAAATATTTAGGAATATGTCATGAAAAACCACTTAGCATTACCCATTTCCATTTTCTATATACCATTTTTTTTCCATTCACATCCTTGTCCACTCGATTCTAACTCTTCATCCTTCCAATTCACGCACGTCCAAATCAAGTCCTTCCCTACACCTTTCCTACATCCAAGAATGAGAAAATGATTTGTTGTTGTCACACAAGAACCAACAGTAAGAAGATAAGCACTCGCTCATGTACATGGACAAGCCTAGAAAACCATTGGAAGAAAGGAATATTTGTTGCTTCCACAACATATTGCACATGGGTATCATTGTCCATTTGTCAAGGTTGATAGAATTTCTGAAATGAGTTTGATTGTTGTGGAATGTGCAAAAGAATGCTCAGCCTCTTGTTCAACAAATAGACCTATAGCATTGACATGGCTTTCATGTTCAATAAAACATGGCTGCCTTTATCTACAATCCTAAAGGAAGTTTTCATAATGATTTGGGCATTTTGTTGTGAAACAAATGCATGCTTCCATATAACAGGGTATCAAACAAGGGTATGTGATTTGCTCCTCTCATGCTCTGAAAAGAAATTTGATCATTTTAATGCTGCATTCAGTTGCTTTATTCATCCCTTTTACATATATTCATATATCATTTCATGCTCATCATTTTGAGGATTCGGTTGGTGTGCCAATTGTTGGAGATCATTGGTAGCAATAATAAGTGTTTTTTTTTCAAAATCATAAAGAGGCAATATGAAGAATTGATTACACACTTGGGTTGAAGTTGGTTTTAATTGCATGAGGACATGCTCTACTTAGTTTGGGGGATAATGGATTGCTGTGCATTCCATATAATTTGGTGAGAAGAGACAATATATAAGTGCGACATGCATGCAAACTATAGAAGATGCAGTGAATCCCAAATGTAACATCTAGGATTCTCTATAAGAACTTATTGCAGATGAAAGGGAAGTAATCAAACACAAAAAGTTAAGTTTTACAATTGTTGTGCTAGAACTGTCTTCATTTATTTGCAACAATGGTTTCAATTAGTTTTAAAATGAATGAATATTTTCTTGCATAAGTTGGGAGCCATGTGAGATTTTCCATTTTCAAGAGGTCAAACATAGTAAAACCATTTGTGGCAGGATTATCATAGTACATTTAGCAAAGGTATGCGATTTTAAGACAACAGTGAAGCATTCTCATGATAATTTTAAATTGAAAAAGTGCAGAATTTGATTGAAGGATATCTTGAAAATGGTAAACTGGGTTTTTATGAAATTTTGAAGGGAGAATCATTACACCAGGAAGAACAACTCTAGTAAGTTTCACCTCAATCCAATGCACTATTTTCGATAAAACTACCATCATCACCTACAACCAATTTGCATTGTTCTCAAAATCCGTGATGTGGGTTTCTCTGATTTTTGGTGTGGAGATGCATTAGAATGGTAAATACTTGTTTGCAAAATTTCATCCAAACTTAGTTTGTATTTTGTGCAATATTGATTCAGGAAGTTTAGCTGCAACACATCTTTGTTCATGTTTTTCTACAAAAGTGCAGAAATTGAAATGAGCATATCTTGCAATTGTATTGGATTCTCATGATTTTTGGATCAGAAGTGCATAATATCAAGATGAACACACCTGGTAAGTTTCAGCCCAATCCAATGCATGGTTTTTGAGAAAATGGCCATCATCACCTACAACCAATTTGCATTTTTCTCAAAATATTTGATGTGGGTATTTTTTATTTTTGGTGTGTAGGTGCATTGGACTAGTAAAAAAACTTCCTGCAAAATTTCAACCAAACCTAGTTCGTCGTTTGGGAGAAAATGACTTCGGAATTTTTCTGCACAAAATGTTGTGACTCCGCTAAATTTAGCACTATTTGGCTATGACTCCGCTAAATTTAGGTGTCTTAGGGCTGTGACTCCACCAAATTCTCTACTAAGCAGCTACGACTTTGTCAAATTTTATGCTAAATCCTTTGTTAAGCAGCTGTGACTCTGCCAATTTCTGCTAAACTTTCCATTTCTTCCGGCTGCAATTGTGCCAATTTTTCGGCTGCAACTGTGCCAATGGTAAAATGAAAGCAACAATTGAATGAGTCTTTCTAGTTTTGATGCTACACATGTTTTGGGATGCATGAGGACATGCAACAAGTTCAGTTTGGGGGAGATGTTGGGTCACGTATTTGTCCATATTTTCATCACCTATCGACATATATTTCATCCCTCTTCTTCATATTATTATCCATTTATCATTCCATTTTCCATCCATTTGTTGTAACTTACTGTAAAATACCATATTACTTCTATTGATGCTTTAGTGGTCAATCAGGATTATTTTCCTTTATTTTTGATGAATTGAAGATTATTATGCATATTTTAACTGATGATGGTTTATGGAGTGATTTTCCATATTAACAGCAGCAACACTCATGGTTCAAGCCTCCAACTCATGATCAAATGGCCTTAACAAAAAATGCATGCCAGACAAGAATACCTTGATTCACATCTTGATTTGCAGGTAAATGAAAAATAATCTCAACACTATGGAACATGGGTTTTGTGCATAACCGCCTCATTTACTTTAATCGAGAGCAAATCACCAAACAAAACTACAATTTTAGATATACAGGTGGTTCTTCGAGAGGGTATTTTCCAGATTTGCAGCTATGGCCTATTTTCTAGATTAGAAAATTTGTTGAAACATATCAAGTTGGGGATTCGGTTTCTCATTCTCCTAAGAGAATTTTATGTATAAATATATAATCAATCTCATGAGAGGAGGAAGAGAGAAAGCAATTTTATGCTTGGATTTGATCCAGAATTTGTTGTAATGATTTTATTATGATAATACATGCTGGCAGGAAAGAGAAGGATTTTTTTGTTTTGTATGTGCCTTTTTTTAGGTCTAGGTTCATTCATTTCACTTATGCATTGATTTATTTAGGGTCTAGCATTCATTCTCTTATTAAAGAAGTGATAGACTAATTTATATTGAAATGGAAATTGCATCCCTCCAGCTAGTAGATCATAGGGGATCGATCTTTATCTATTCGATTGGGTAAATTTAATATAATATATGGGCCCGGCTAAATCATTAAATATTCTTGTTGGATATATATAATAAATAGGAAGGAGAATAAATAGTATATTATACTACTCCTATTGGGAGAGTACCTAAAGTAAGGTCTTACATCTACTGCCTTTAGATCTCCTTATCCTCCAGAGCACTCCACCCTTCTGCTGATTCTAATGATGATGAGGGAACCATTCTTAATTTTGGAGTTGTAGACTTTCATTGTGGAGATCCATCTCTGCTCAGTGGAGGAAGGGCCCTCTTCCCTGAGAAGATGTTGACAGTGTTGATTGTAAGTGTGTTATTTTGTAGATTTTTTTATTATTTAGTTCATGCTTTCATTCATTAAATTTATCATCGTTGTTTTTACTCTTCAGTTCATGCTTTCATTCATTAGATTTATCATTTTTTTCTTCTTTTTAATTCATTCTGATAGATCATTGTCCAACATAGCACTTCTTTTAGATTCATGCAATTAGATCTTGCTTCATAAAGAGTTGTTTTTGTTTTAAGTTAGATTTACAGTGTGATGAGGTTTGATTTATTTTCAAGAAGGTGTGATTTAGTTTACAAAGAGTTTTGATTTCATACCAATAGATAATAGTGTCAGGTAGAAATTGTGCTTGCATAGATCTTGCACGATAGATTTGAAATAAAAGACTTCCTCGGGTTGATAATTTATGTTATGGAAGTTCAATTGTTTAATTAATTAGACAATTGATACGACCAACAGTTTGGTTATTTGATGCAATTCTGAGGTCCCATTCAAAACCAGCTCATGTTTTCCCCTTGGGATCAAGGATTAACCCCCACCCACCTTTCGCCTGTACCTTCCAACCTTGTTCTCTTGTAACAATGTTAAAAATGGTACATATTAATATTGTAATATACTTCGCATTCTAAGGGAATAGTTAGTAGTTAAGGAATTGCCTTTTGAATATAAAGTGGAAGAGAATGGAACATTTTTTGTATTATGAAGTTATGCTGACAATAGAATGGTTATTATGCTCATGAATACTTTATGTTATAGTGTATTTTTGGAATATTCCCATGATATCAGAGAATCTAAAGTTCATTATTAATAACAGTCTTAATTCATTTAGTGCTAGTGTATATGTTTGTATAGTTTAAAGTAGTATTTACTTTTTTTTAATATCTATGACTAGCATGCCAATATTTTGGGGCATGTTATTTATATTCCTCCCTCTCCCTCTCCCTCTGCCATAGCATGATGGTAGATGATATTTCAATAAATGTTTTTGGGAACTACCTTGCTAAAACGACATAGTTATAATCTTGGGAGGTATGAATCAAGTGTTAACCACTATCACATGCATGACTAAATTGACTTATTTTACTCATATTGGTGTGTGATTTATAATATTCAATGGAACAAAATATTTGTTGTAGTTTGTTTGGTATTGAAGAAGTTAAATAATGGATTTTTAGGTGATCCATGTAGCCTAATCCCAAGTCTATTTTGTGGATGAGATTTATGATATTTTGCACCTAACATTTATTGTTCTAAAATGGATCATCATATAATTTGTCATATATTTTGGCACTTTCTAAGTGGAAAATTGGAGCTATTGGCTTGTATGGGTTATTTTAAAGGCAAGTACTAATTTGAAGGATTATTTATCTTCAACCATTACATTAGTATCAAAGAATATATTACCATGGAAAAGGGTGAGGAGAATTTTATTTGTAAAACCAAGCATATGAAATTAGTGAAGGTGAATGTAAGGGCATTAAGAAGATAAAGAGTCATTACATAATCTGTGATTTGAGTGGATATATGTGTTGTTAAATTAAAAAAGAAATCATAAGTGAGTAGAGGTTCATGTACAAGAAATCCAATATGTGAGTGGACAGATTCCTTGTTAAAGAGTTCAAAGGGTTATTTGAATAGGTTGTTGTCAATATTGTTGGATATTTGGCTAATTTAAATTCCAATATTTCTTGGGGATGAAAACTAATATACTTGGTGATGCACAATAAAATACATGGACGAATTTACCCAAAATTCCATCCCCCAATGTGGTAAAACATAATTAAAACTAAAATAAAACCATACTTAGCTTCAAATACCATAATCAAGTTAAATCCATGGTTAACACAAGTGATACAAGTGACATTTGTGAATCGGGTAAAGTCTTACAAAAAAATTATCCATTATTTTTCCTCTCAGATTGTTTAATTCCTAACTTGAGTCGAAAGAAGAGGCTGCAACTATTCTCTAATATATTTTATAGTATTACTAACTTGAATTATAAGAGAGGGCTACAACTATTTTCTAATTATTGATGTAATTACACATATATTTACCACTAAAGTGAGGTAAACCATTGTGAACCCTATGGTTAAATTGTTTGAAACGTCTACTCCAATAATTGCAAGTTTCTCCTTTTATGAATGAGAGCCACCCTATACACAAGTATACATAAAATTATTTAATGGCATGGATTTGGTGATGGACATGTCAAGGAGAACATAGCCTTGTTATTAGCATCAAATTTTTGTTGCATTTGTCTAGCATGAAATATAATTAGTTGTGATCTCCCCTCACCAATTATAGTGGAACTTTCTAGCAATCCTTGGACACTAAGAGTAATTAATACAAGGATTTCCTTGATGGAACTCTCCAGGAATGCACCACTCCTTTGGGCGGACTTATGTGCAAAAATTGGTTAGTCAGAGAAAATAAGATGGCAAGTTTTTTCCATTAAAGGATATATTGTAAGCCTAATCTTGACAAGGACAAATATTTTGTTCATATAGAATTAGTGCACACTAGTAATGGATTTCTCCATTCCATAGTTTTTTTAGAGGACTCAAACGTCTTGTTGAACATAATGAGCATCGTAACATATTCACAAGATAACATAAGAAGGGTTTCTCCTAGAAGATGTACTTTACTACAATTCAGCTTTGGATATCATTGCTATTACATTAATAAAATTATCTACATATGAGTTATTCTAGAGCCCTATATCTACATGCTTCTACATTCATGTTTTTTTATTCAATGAATTTTTCCTCTGGTCCTTAAAGGAAAAGTATTTCTACCATTTTATTTTGGAAGGATTTCCTAAGCAACTAGGTATTTTAGTTCTAATAACCAAGAATCTAATTAATCAACATTGGAAATGAAACCTAGAGGATACTCATAGGATAAGGATTATTACAAGACTAAAAAATTTCCAAAAGGAGAGGGGTGCAAAGTTTTCCAATAATTTTTTTAAGCTTGTGTAGATTCACATGGAGAGAAACATGGATAATTTTAGGGGCTATATATAGTCCATGGGATATATTAATGGGTGTACACAAATTTAGTGGGTTATTTTCTTATATGGAAAGGATTTTTTCAGCTAAAATATATTCACCCAATATTTATTAAAAATAAAAAATAAATCCAAAATGAATAGCATCCCGTATATTAATAAGGAAAATGAAAAAAAAACTATCTTCACCCTAGCAAAATCTCTCTCCAATCAATCTTTCGCCCCCAATTGCTAGAAAAAATATAGTGAAATCACTCATTTGCCCCAATTTTCAATAATGGAGGCTCCCAAGGTTTATTTTTCCCTCCATTTTCCTTGTAATTTAGGCATATGGTTGCATTTTCTTGTATTTTTAGTCAATTTCATGTGATACATTCTTTGAGCCCTTGATTTCTAGAATTGGAGGGAAAATTAGGGACCATTTTGTTATATATAAAGGATACAGTGATTCATGGTTCACCCACTTTAGATTGCGCTTGCAGGGCGAAGGTTATAATTGATGCAATTGCACTTCTAATTATTAGTTTTCTTGACATTTTAATCTTCATACAACATCTCCATTACTGAAAGCTCAGGCCTTGAAGGGGCATGCTGCACATATAATTGATCACAGAATACAAACTCACATCACATTTTTTATCCAATAATTAACGTGGTATGCTTTTTATCATGTTTTTTTATGTTTTTTATCCACAATTACAATATATTATTATATTGTAAATTTACCTTTTATCATGGATGTTTTTTTAGGCCTTTTGAATTATAGGGCACTCTTGATTCTTAGGGCCCATTATGTGTTATTATGGTTTTATTCTATCCTAGGATTATTGGTTTTGTGAAAGTGTTATAGAGCTCAAAATATATAATTTATTTTATGCCTTGTCATGTTTAAACTAGTGACATTTATATGTTGTTAGTGGGTGCTACTCTTGATGGAGAGACGTCACATGGTTTTTATATATTCAAACTGAATTTTACCTAGTTGTTTAAAATGTGCTTTTATGAGGATCTTGCTCTGCAACTATTGTTGGATCTAAGGCATTAATGAGAGTGTATATGTTCATATTTTATCTCTATTATTGTTTATTTTGGGATGTTTGTAATATAAATGAATGCACGTTGATTTTAATGCTGGGGCTAGAACGAAATGGTCATTATTTTGGCTATCTTCTTGTATATTTGTCCAAAGTATACTAGTAGATTCTTTTATTTGTATTGAGAAGTTCGTGACTAGTAGATTTTTTTATTCATATTGCCAAGCTCATCAATTTTATTTCTGATCTAGATTTGTTGGGTTCATTACTTGTTTTATGAAATTTTGTTTTTCGTAAGGGTCATTCAGAAGTAAAATTTTTTTTTGGTGATTTGTTTTTATGTGTAATTTATATCATCATCCATAAATAGATCTATTAATTTATGATAAATATATGATTTAGTTCGAACACGATACTTCATTTCCATCATGATTGTATATAATATGTACATGCCATGTTTGACCTGAGATGTAGACATTATGCTATTTGATACCTAGTCTTTTATATTCAATGAGGGTGCTAAAACAATTTCACCACATTTTGCATGCTTTCAAAAATTGCAAGGACATGGATACAAACACCTCCTCAATTATTTTAAGAAAAAAATAGTCTTTAAGAGAGTAGTTATAATTATATGCATGATGATGCATTAATGTGCTTTCTATTCTTGGTAGCGTATGTTCTTATGTCAAATAACCATGCATGTTTCTAACTAACTCTAAAAATTCTAAATAAAATGACGTAATTCTTATTTTGATTGTCAACAAAAGAAAGGAAAAAGTGGCATTTGTATCTATAAATAGATAAGTAGGTTATTTATTTCTTAGAGAGTAGCTTAAAATGAGATATTTGGAAAATAAGCTAATTGGTAATTCAAACACTATATTAAGGTTGTGGGTCTATAAAATACTCCACATTGTAATAATGATTCATGGGTTTCATAATCACTCCACAAGGTAAAGTGTTCAATTCAATTAGTTTGTCGGTATGTGAAGATTTGGGTCTTTGCATGACTGATGGACCATTAAGGGACGATATAAAAAGTGGAGTCCCCACTTTCCCTTAATCTAGTTAGTGTAGTTGTGTTTCACCAACACCTCTAGTTGTGAGTGACCCAATACTTCTTATGAAATGTGTAAATAAATCCCTACTCTCCTCATTCATGCATTTTTTCATTTGAGGGTCTACGAGTCGAGACAGTCAAGCTATGGTATATGCTCTTCTATTACACTACCCTAGTAATATGCAAAATCAAAATATGAGTCTTCATAGAAATTGATTCACCAAGATGTTACAAGGTTTTATAATTTGATGAAATATTCACAAAGTGTTTACAATATTTTAAAAATCAATGAAATATTCGCTAAGATTTTACAATCTCTTATAACTTAGTTAAATATTCACCAAGGTTTTACAAGATTCTATAATAGAATGAAATATCCACCAAAAACTTATATATACATATTATATTATTGATAAAATACCCTTCATTTTTTCCTATATATTCATGAGATTCACCCATTTATTATATATACAAAATTCGGGAGTGTTCTTAAAATCATCCATGTTTATAACTTTTTAATATTGAGCACAAACTATTTTTAGGAAAATAAAGCTAGTAATAGTATATATCTCAACCAAATGAATTTTAATATTGTGGGTTTCTAAGAGAGTGTGTGCTTACCGTTTAAAAAAAAAATTCAAGTTTTATGATATCGTTTGAGATTTTAGTAGAGAATTAACTATAGTTACAGGGTTCACCTTATGCCACATCACAACCACATCCAATTATTTTCAGCATCTTGAAATTTCTAATCCATATTAAATTATTGTTTTTTTGTATTTTGGATCAGATCCATTTCCTAAAATAGGATTTGTTTCCGATATAAGTGGATCCAGATCCCATTGAAAAATCATGGAACATTTACCAACTAGTTGTGTGTTTGAGAATTTTTTTTACTATCTTCATATTTGAGAATAGTGATCACACAATTTGAATAAAATTATTTATTAACTTGGTAAAAAATTAAGGACTTCGTTCACAAGTTCCCTAATTGAGAACTTTAAATTTAGCATTAGATTAGTTATGATCATCATGTTTATGTTAATATTGTATTTTAGGGTTTTCTATAATGAGTTGTATTCAGTGTAGTTTTTCTTCTAGAAAACTATAGCTCTCGCTAAAAATGTCAAAGTTCACATGGAATGTGTCTTTATTTAATGCATGTCTCTTTGAATTTATCCATCACCAGTCGTGTTATCACAATTCGGTAATCTAAATTAGAAGCGTTCACACTACACAATTTTCCACTCTAGTAAGATTTGTCTCTCCTCTTACAATTAGAGGAATTGATTAGACTTATCTTCACCACTCTTCATCTTGGCTGAATATTATGTTAGTTTTAAATCCCAAATATTTGATGATGCTATCTACTAGCAATTTCAATATTCAACATGCATAGTTATTTTGTATCACTCCTGAGTTGGCAATATGAGTATGAAATCAATAGTTGGTATTTTATTTTCCAAGGAATATTTCCTAGGGTAAATTGCATGAGCACTTCCCTCATTTCAAGGATGGTACCCATGGTAAACCCTATATCCCTTAGGGCAGAAGGCTAGGTCAACAACTCATGAATAAACATGTAACAAATTGGGATTTGAATAAAAGTGTAGGGTTAAAAAATTTCCTCAGAGCCACTCAAACTACACACAAATGATAAGATAAGTAGACTTTGATACACTTTAATTCAAATTTCATAATGAAAAAGTAAAATTTAAAAATATATTTAAAAAAATAAATTGGCATTTTGATTTCATTATTCCTAATTTCTTAACTAACATCACATTTGTATCATATTACTTTGTCAATTCTGAATGCACCCCCTATTTGTTTAACCTTGGGCCACTAACATAATTAACCAACATGACCCATAATTGCAATGAGCCTTGAATGTTGTCATTATAATTGTTTTCTTTATATATTAGATTTTTTTTCTAACAATTGAGGCATAGGTGTCATTAATATGTATTACATGGCATAGAATCTAGGACCTACTTTCTCGCATACTCAAGTTGGGCTTCATGAAAGGGGACCTTCCATATTCCCGCATTTGCAGCTAGAATATATAAGAACTTGAAAATGAACTCTAGTCTTTCCTCAAAACACCCTTAATACTAATTCAGAACAAATCAAAACTATAGTGAATTTAATGTGTGTGTGTGTGTGCATGCATGCACGCACCAACACCAACACACTAAGATTAAGTACATTTTTGGTATAATGAGTTATGGTACCACTGTAACATATATTTTCTAACATAAATAACCTAAATTATCTACTACAAACTTCTTATTTGAACAATCTAATTATAAAATTAAATTATAGATTTGACAAGAATTTTAAATTTAGTGCTCAGAACATGTCCCATGTTCAAGATATGCTCTCATCTCCAATTGGCATTTGTAGGACAATAAAACACCAACTTCAAGCCATTGATATGAACCAACATTTCCTTATTGCAACCAAAGAAAAGAACGGTTGCATGGATAACTAGAGAAGGAAAATTATCAATGGAAACCTATGAAGATAACTAATGCATACTATATTCTTCCATAAATATAGCTTAAAAAATAATTAACAATCATATCCCACATTCATATTTTAATTGCAACCAATACTTTTAGCTGGAAACTCATTAATTTCCTATGTTACACATTGTGAACACATGTTTTTACCTCATCATGCCACATAGAGAAAATGCAGACAAAGAGTTAGCCTCAATGTCAAAACCAAACTTGCATTCTTTCTTCTAAATGAAAAACAAAGTAGAAATTCTCATGCACTGCCAAAGCTCAATGAAAGATAAGCAAACTATATACTTGCAGTCATAAAATAATATTTATTGCCAATGAATTTGACCCTGAAATAAATGAGCAATGCTCCTAAAAGAACACCCTAAACTGTGAGATTTTTATAGAGGAAGATCTAGTAACAAAATTACACTTCACTAAATTCATAGAGAATGCAGAAAATTGACAAGAAGATATGGTAGAACCATAAGAGAAAATAATCTTTGATGTATCAATTATCATTCATCATACATGTGCCAATGTTTTGGCAATACAAATATATTATAATGAATAGAAATCAAATTCCAAAGAGGCAATTCGAATTAGACCTCACGAGGCAAGCTTAGAAGTTACTAAATCTCCATCTATGACAAAAAAATCGACCCAACTCTAGGTTATATGTCACGAATTAGATAAGTGGGCCAAGATAGGAAATTAGTGACACAAAATAAGCAACCAAGTGGATTTTGGGAGAAAAGTGGGGAAGTGGTGTAAGGAAAAAAGTGGCAAGGTTTCCCAAATACATCCTAGTGCAACTTCCTAATCCTAATTCTGGTGAAAAGCAAGATAAAAGTTGCAAAAGTAGAATAAAGAGGGAATGGTGCTACTTGCTTATAAAATCATAGTAAAAGCAATATTGAGGGTGCACCAATGGTATAAAGTGATCAAATGAGGACAACTAAGGTCCAAAGCACCTAGACTAGCACTTAGGTCGCCTAAACACATGGAACAACATATCTAACACCTAGGGGCTTAATTAAAATTGATTTAACCTATGGTATATATGGATTTATGTTCCAAAAATCCTCCTTAAGCTTGACTAATGTGAGAGTAATGAAGCCAAAATTAGGGCCTATGTAAAAAGGGCATATGTTCACCCTTTATAATTTATTTGTCCAAACAACCAAGGTAAACGAGGAAAACCCAATGGGACAAAACCTTCCTCTAAATATGGACATGAAAGGTAAACCAGAAATGTTTAATTCACACTATAAACATGAACATAATATTCCAAAAAAGGCTAGAGAAGCCAATGATTGACAATTCGAATATCAGGAGGTACTTTTCTCATTGTAGCAAGAGATATTTGATCCTAAGTGTGACAATGATGATCTTGAAACTTGTAATATGAAACATGAGAAACTCCAATAATGCATGCTAAATTGATGTAAATTTCATGAGGATCCATGAACCTTGAACCAACATAGGTGAGAGCATATCAAAATGAACTTTGATGTGCTTGAGAATTTGAACCTTGTGTAGTAAAACCTAGCAATTGAGTTGATGCAGACTTGAAATTCAAACCAAATGGGGTTAAATCAACTCCAAATGCAAGGAACAATTTGTTGATGTATTTGTAAATTCGGAATGTATTCATCTATGTATCTTATATATTGTAACCCGATGTTTATTCCAGGATGTTTCTATTATGTATTTGAGTCATGTTGTCATACCCCGATGTTCCGATCGGGAGGATCAATAATGTAAATAATTCATGTCAAGTCAATGTTAAAGTCCCCACAGTTTTGGGGCACTAGGGTTATTAGACACTCATAGAGATGTCGGCTCTAGTAAGTAATTGTTAAGTGAGGCCGACATGATTGAGTGCACTTCAAGTGAACGAAAGAATATAAATAGAGAGTGAGACTCTCTATTTATCACACACATCATTCACTCACTCAAGTGTGGCACATTAGTGAGGAAGGAAATACACTGGGACTAGAGAAGAAGAAGACTACTGCTGTCGGGAGTGCATCTTACTGTTTTGGGGTTTTACATCTTGTGTTGATTCTATCTTTGAGGAAGTTGCGGGGTTTTCTCCATTTATGGTTTCTCCGATCAAAAACATTGTGTTCATTGTCTCTTGTGTTTGATTGTTGTACTTGTTATTCTCTCAGTAAATATCCTAACATAATGCTAGCTTAATGTTGAAAAACTAACATGGTATCAGAGCTAACCTGAGAAGAAGAAATTGTACAGCTGCGGAAACTAGGGCTTCCTAGTTTGTGGATCTTCCTCCACATATTTTTAGCAAAAGTAAGGTGGAACAACTCTCCTCCTTAGGGCGCATCTTTCTATCGAAACAGAATCCAATTCTGAGGTTTTTCAGTTTTGGACCTGTCACTAGGGTCGGAAATTAGGGATTTTCACAGAAGAGGAATTTTTCAGTGAGCCTGGGCCTGGATTGATCTCCTCCCCAAAATCAAAGTTAGGCACAAATTTCAAGGCATTTGGGTGGACAAAACTCCGGAAAAGAAAAACCCTAATTTGCTCCTGAACCAGCTCTGTAGGATTTCAGCTCAAGTTTCAGATCCGAAATCTTGAACCTGGTAAGATATAAAATCTTTTGTATTTCCATTTGAGGTTCTCATTTAAGATGTCTCATCATACCAAGCTTGATGAAAATCTTGAGGGAGCTGAAAACTTTCGAGCCTGGAAGTATAGTATCTCCCTGGTCCTGGAAGAGAATGAATTAGACTCCTACATTCATGAGGAGGTTCCAGTTCCAGAGGGAGATGAGGCAAAAGCCTTCCATAAGAAGAAGATGGTTATGGCAAAGAGGATCATTGCTGATTCTATCAAGGATCATCTCATACCACAGGTATCATCTCTTAAGACACCTAAAGCTATGTTTGATGCCCTAACCAAATTGTTTGAAGGGAAGAACATTAACAGGAAGATGACATTGAGAAACCAATTGAAGAATGTGAAGATCCAGAATGCTGAGACTATTCAGTATTACTTCACAAGGGTTTCTCAAATCAAAGAGAAATTAGAAACTGTTGATGAAGAAGTGGAAAATGCAGAGATTGTGATGACTACTTTGAATGGCCTTCCTAGGTCATGGGATGCCTTCATCCAAGGAATCTGTGCTAGAAAGAAGTTAGTCAAGTTCAGCAGACTATGGGAAGAGTGCTCTCAAGAAGAAGCTCAGATAGCAGCTCGAGAAGAAAAGATGGGAAGTGAAGACCAAGCTCTCACGGTAAACTCCAAGACTCACTCCAAGTCAACAAGAAAGAAAACTCATCACTTCAGAGGTAAGCACTCTCACAAAGATAATACTAGAAGAGATATGTCTAGGATCATATGCTATACTTGTGATGAAGCAGGACACTTTGCAAAAGATTGTCCTAAGAATAAGAGCCACTCTCATAAGAAGAAGGGGAACAAAAGAAGACATCATGCTCATGCTGCAGAGGATGATGAACCATCCAAGAAGAGATCCAAATATGAAAGTGAAGATTCTTCAAGCGAGGATGAATATGTTCTGATATTAGCTCTTACAGGTAACATTACTCATGGAAGTGATGATTGGATTATAGACAGTGGGGCTTCCAAACATATGACGGGATTCAAGGAATCCTTTGTAAGACTATCAGAACATGAATCACCTCACAAGGTGAAACTAGGAGATGACTACCAATATCCAATAAAAGGTAGTGGGGAATCTTCATATAAGCTAGACTCTCGTAAGTCTCTAACAATGAAAGAAGTATTGTTTGTGCCAGGACTGAATAAGAACCTTCTCTCCATATCAGCATTGGATGCAAAGGGAATACAGGTTGCATTCATAGATGGTCAAGTCATCTTGTGGCCAAAAGGAAAGACTATCGATGATGCGGTAGTAATTGGAGAACAAGAAGGAGGATTATACAAATTGAAGGGACATCCAAAACAAGCCTTGGTCCATGACACAGTAGAGACAAGTGAACTTTGGCATAGAATACTTGCACATGTGCATTATAGAGCACTACCTATTGCAAGCAAAGTTGTCGAAGGTCTTCCAGAAATGCAAGCAAAACATGATGGAGTTTGCAAAGGATGTGCGAAAGGAAAGAATACAAAGAAGACATTTCCAAGTAGTGAAAGCAAAGAAAAATGAATCCTGGAAATCATCCACTCTGATGTATGTGGTCCTATGTCATCAATCTCTCTAAGCGAATATGCATATTATGTTTCTTTTATTGATGATTTTTTCTAGAAAGACATGGGTTTACTTTATGAAGAACAAAGATGAATTATTTAGCAAGTTTAAAGAATTCAAAGCCCTGATCGAAAACCATACTGAAAAGAAGATCAAGACCATTCGATCAGATAATGGTGGAGAATTCACTTCAAATGAATTCAAAGAGCTATGCAAAGAATCAGGGATTAAGAGGGAGTTGTCCACTCCTTATAATCCACAATAGAATGGGGTTGCGGAACGGAAGAACAGAACTATCATGGAAGCTGCAAAAGTGATGCTTCATGATCAAGACCTTCCTCTACATATTTGGGCAGAAGCTACTAGAACAGCGGTGTATGTACAAAACCGTACTCCACATAGAGTACTCAAGAGCAAGACTCCTGAAGAAGTATTCTCCGGCAAGAAACCAAAAGTCAGCCATCTCAGAATATTCGGTTGTCTTGTGTACATCCACATTCCAAAAGAGAAGAGAACTAAATTAGATCCTTCGGGAAAGAAGGGCATATTTGTGGGATACTCTGAAAGCTCGAAGGCTTACAGAATATATTTTCCAGGATATAAGAAGATTGATATCAGCAGTGATGTGACATTTGATGAAGACACAGCTTACAACAAATCCAGGAAGAGACCTGCTGAAGAACCCGAAGAAGCAAAAGCACCTAGAACTCATGATACAACCATGAATGAAGAAGATCAAGAATTTGAAGAACCACAAAGACCTGTAGATCCACCTTTGGAGAAGAATCCTCATAAGAGGAAACCTGCTTGGGTACGAGAACTTATCCAAGGTGCAGATAGATATGGGGCTCCAGAAGAGAATCACAGAGAAAGAAAGAGGACCAGATCCAATTCCGGGTATGTAGCTTTACTATGTGATTTCATTGATAAAGAACCTTCCAGTTATGAAGAAGAAGCAGAATAGAAAGAATGGAAGGATGCTATGATCGAAGAATACCAATCGATCATGAAGAATGATGTTTGGGATTTTGTCCCAAGACCAGAAGGGAAGTCAGTTGTAACTTCCAAATGGATCTACAAGATCAAGCATGCTGCAGACGGTAGCATTGAAAAGTACAAGGAAAGATTTGTAGCTCGAGGTTTTACTCAAAAAGAGGGAATAGACTATGAATAAACCTTTGCACCTGTAGCCAGATACACTTCCATCAGATCAGTACTTGCTCTGGCTGCAGTGATGAAATGGAAGATACACCAGATCGATGTCAAGACTGCCTTCTTGAATGGTGTAGTGGAAGAGGAAGTGTATGTAGAACAACCACTCAGTTTTGAGACACATGACAGAGAGTCTCATGTATGCAGATTGAGGAAATCCATGTACGGTTTGAAACAGGCACCTAGGACATGGTACAGCAGAATTGATAGCTTTCTATCTAGTTTGGGCTTTACCAAAAGTAAAGAAGATTCCAACCTTTACTACAAGGTTGAAGATGGAAACCCAGTGATGCTCCTACTATATGTAGATGATCTATTTGTGACAAGTACAAATGAGTTGATTGTTGATACAAAGAGAAAGCTTGCTGCTGAGTACAAGATGAAGGACTTGGGTATGATGCATTATTTCCTAGGTATGGAGGTGTGGCAGAGTATGGATGGAATCTTCCTTGGACAAGGGAAGTATGCAGTAGAGATCCTAAAGAGGTTTGGGATGATGGACTGCAAGGCTATGGCCACACCTATGGCATCAAACCTGAAGCTATTGAATGATTCTTCTTTAGAGATGGTTGATTCTACGATGTATCGTTAGATGATTGGGCCATTGATGTACCTAATGAACATGAGACCAGATATTTTCTTTGCTGTGAACACCTTGAGCCAGTTCTTGACAGATCCGAGGAGTGTTCACTTGACTGCTGCAAAGCATATTCTGAGGTACCTGAAGGGTGCAATTGATTATGGGCTCAAGTATGATGTGAATTAGAAGATTAACCTGGAGGGTTATGTTGATTCAGATTGGGCAGGTAGTTCCATCGACAGGAAGAGTACTTCAGGATGTTGCTTCAGTATGGGATCAGGTGTGATCTCTTGGTTTAGCAGGAAGCAATCCTGTGTGGCACTGAGTACAGCTGAAGCAGAGTATGTCACAGCTTGTTCAGCTAGTTGTGAGGCAGTATGGCTGAGGAAGCTACCGTCTGATTTATTTGATCTCCAGATGGATGCTACTTGTATACATTGTGACAACCAGAGTTGCGTGAAGTTGTCAGAGAATCTAGTGTTCCATGACAAGTCGAAGCACATTGAGATCAAGTATCACTATATCAAGGATATGGTGCAGAGAGGAGAAGTGAAGCTCCAGTATGTTGCGACAGAGGAATATATAGTTGATGTGTTGATGAATCCATTAGCCAGAGTGAAGTTCGAGTACTTCAGGGAGAAGCTTGGTGTTCTCCAGATCGAGGTTTCCTCCGAGGGAAAGTGATGAGTCCCAAAGCCATTCTGATGAGCAGGTCATATGTAAGGGCTAAGCCATTCTGTCATGGTGAGAGGATTTAGTTCCTTCCATGTCAGATATGAGTGCTGAGATCCATAGCCATTCGGACGAGTAGGTCAGATGTAAGGGTTGAGCCATTCTATCATGGTGAGAGGATTCAGTTCCTTCCATGTCAGATATGAGTGCTAGCCATTCCGTTGAGTAGAATGGATGTAAGGGAAACTGCCACTCTCCGGGAGAGTGGAGGCACCTGGTCCGTTACCAGGTAGCTTAGTCTGGGACTGGGGGGCATTCTGACGAGGGTGTAGGATTCAGTTCCTACCAAGTCAGATGTGAGTGCATGCCCTTCTGACAAGTAGGTTAGATGTAAGTGCATAAATCTTTCATCATTGTGAGAAGGATGTGTTCCCACCTAGATGAGAGTCTTTCATCATTGTGAGTAGGATGTGTTCCCACCTGGATGAGAGTCTTTCATCATTGTGAGTAGGATGTGGTTTCAGCTTAGATGAAAGTGAGGAAATCTTCCATCATTGTGAGCAGGATGTGGTTCCAGCCTGGGTGAAAATAACAGAGTTCTTTCATCATTGTGAGCGGATGTGGTTCCGGCCTGGATGGAAGTGCAGAACTCTTCCATCATTGTGAGCAGGATTTGTTCCAACCTGGATGGATGTGAGTACTAGGCCTTTCTGACGAGTAGGTGAGATATAAGTGCAGAGCCATTTCACAGATGGTAGTAGATGTGCCTACCATGCTGGTGAATGTGAGTGCTGGGCCTTTCTGATGTGATTGTAGTTTAGTACATGATCAGATGTGAGTGTTGGGCGTGCCTTTCTGATGAGTAGGCCAGATGTAAGTGTTGGGAAAAGACCTACCTGATGGCTAGGCCTACAACCAGCATGAAAGAAGGTTGGCTCTGTGGAACTTCCTATGACAAGATAGAATACTCATGATGATGACCAGCAGTGATGATCTAGATCGAGTTATGATCTAGATCCAGTTATGATGACTCTAAGAGATCCAGATCGAGTGATGATCTAGATCCAGCAGTGATGATCCAGATCGAGAGATGATCCAGATCCAGATCCAGATCGAGTGATGATCCAGATCCAGTCCAGTAGAGTTGATCCAGATCGAGAGATGATCCAGATCCAGTGATGATGTTCTATGATGATCGAGAGATGATCCAGACTTGAAGGATGAAGATGACTCGAATATTATGATGACTTGAAGACTCAGAAGACTTGATATGTAGATGACAAGACGATACAGTTGATACATAGAAGAAGACCAGTGCTGCAAATTGTGTCGAAAGAATACCTTCCTAGTTAAGAGGGAGTGTTGATGTATTTGTAACTTTGGAATGTATTCATCTATGTATCTTATATATTGTAACCCGATGTTTATTCTAGGATGTTTCTATTATGTATTTGAGTCATGTTGTCATACCTCGATGTTCCGACCAGGAGGATCAATAATGTAAATAAGTCATGTCAAGTCATTGTTAAAGTCCCCATAGTTTTGGGGCACTAGGGTTATTAGACACTCATATAGATGTCATCTCTAGTAAGTAATTGTTAAGTGAGGCCGACATGATTGATTGCACTTCAAGTGAATGAAAGAATATAAATAGAGAGTGAGACTCTCTATTTATCACACACATCATTCACTCACTCAAGTGTGGCGCATTAGTGAGGAAGGAAATACATTGGGACTAGAGAAGAAGAAGACTACTGTTGTCGGGAGTGCATCTTACTGTTTTTGGGTTTTACATCTTATGTTGATTCTATCTTTGAGGAAGTTGTGGGGTTTTCTCCATTTATGGTTTCCCCGATCAAAAACATTGTGTTCATTGTCTCTTGTGTTTGATTGTTGTACTTGTTATTCTCTCAGTAAATATCCTAACATAATGCTAGCTTAATGTTGAAAAACTAACACAATTGTCCAAGTGAATGCATGCGATCTCCAATTTCATTAACACTGTGAGGAAATGTGCATGTGACCATGTAGGAAAAGGGAGGAGGCTTAGGATCGGGGAGAGTGAATGTAGAGACTCCATAGGTTGATCTAGATTTCAGAATATCCAAGGAAACAAAAATTTTCACATCAATAGACTTATGGGAGGAAACATGATCATCTTCTAGAGAATTAAATGATATAGGATCATCAATAGTAGAAGTATGATAGGAGAAACATTCATGATCTTCAAGGGAGCTCTGAGAATGGGTTCCAAGAACCAAAGAGGAGTTGCAGATGGGCATGAGACCAAGGGTAGTGAGTGAAAGACACATTTGAACCTTTATCTAGATAATCAAACATCCAAGCAAACACTGAGTTGCGCACCATCAAAAAGTGAAGTAAGCACAGGGTGTGAAATGTCTAGAATATGGATCTCAAAATCCATAATAGAAGACATGGAGAACACTGAATGAGTGAATCAAGATTCAATAATGGAAACTCCATTAGTCACTTCTTCTTCATCATCAACATCATAACAAGATGAATCATGATCATCAACTTCTATTAGCACAAAAAATATGTCTCTTCAATAGATGCTTATTGACATGTAGAGGAAGAATTTGAATCAAAGGGAATGCTAGCAACATGAATTGAAGGTGTTGAATCTGCAACTTCTTCATCATGAACAAATTCAATAGAGAATGTTGAGATCAAGAATTCAAAATTAAGAACATATGAGGAGGTGCCGGATTCGCTATCCAAAGTTCTTGTGTGAACCTCATTGTGCTTTCCAAAGGCTCTATTTAAATAAATCCAGAGATCCTTTGGGTATTCAGAAGAATTAATCAAGTAGCGCATTGTTGGAGAAATTGCCAGACACATTTATCCAAAATCTCTGTCAAAAAATTAATTCAATCACATCTCTTTTCATAAGACTCTTCACCAAGTCCATTAGAGATCTCATAGAGATCTTGTCTCAGAGATGCGATTAAATTCAATTTCCACTCTAAATAGCAAGAGAATGGAGTAAGAATAGGAACTGATACTTTCAAATACATTGAGAAGTTGTTGTACTTAAAAATAAACCTACTAATATAAAAGGAATAAAAATTTTGTAAGCTCAATCAAACTCTACTTCGATAATGTGCACATTTTGGAGTGCATTACACCTGTGTAGAATCCAAAGAATAAATCCAAGGGATTCAAGGCAATCGCCCCAAGATCTTTTTGGTAACTCCACTGCTTATGGTGCTACTAAGGAAGTATTTGAGAGAGATTGATCTCCTATGTCTTTGATAGCATGTGGTATTTTGATACCAGAAGATATACCAACAAAATTACACTTCACTAAATTCATAGAGAATGCAAAAAATTGACAAGATATGGCAGAATCATCAGAGAAAAGAAGGTCTGGTGTATCAGTTATCATTCATCATACATGTGCCAATGTTTTGGAAATACAAATATAATACAATGAGTACAAATCGAGTGCCAAAGAGACAATTTGAATCATCCCTCATGAGGAAATCTTAGAAGTTACTAGATATCCATCTAAGACAACAAAATCAACCCAACTCTAGGATAGATGTCATGAATTGGCTAAGTGGGACAAGATAGGAAATCAGTGACACAAAATAAGCAACTAACTGGATTTTGGGAGAAAAGTAGGGAAGTGGTGTAAGGAAAAAGGTGGCAAGGTTGCCCAAATACATCCTAATGCAACTTCCTAATCCTAATCTTGGTGAAAAGTAGGATAAAAGTTGCAAAAGTAGGATAAAGAAGGAAGGGTGCTAATTTATCATAAAATTAGAGTAAAACTATAAGGGTGCACCAATGGTTTGATGTGGTTAAATGAGGAAAAATAAGATCCAATACACCTATACTAGCACTTAGGTATCCTAAACACATAAAATAACATATCTAACACCCAACAACTTAATTAAAAGTGGTTTAACCTATGGTATAGATGGATTTATGTTCCAACACAAACTCCTACTAAAATAATACTCCTAAAAATTGTGATTCAATGTATGAGATCAATTCTAGACAAGGTAGAGACTATCAAAAAGTCCATACTTTGTCAATATAGCTTTAGAGGTGACCCACTAGTAGATATCACTCCAAGAAAAACTTGAAGTTTATAAGACATGGACCAAAAACTATGAAGTCTATACACACAACTATCCTTTGGATCGATAAACACCCATATCTCAATGA